>JAVSBS010014030.1:19501-38469 GCA_033124195.1 Coracias cyanogaster
TCCTGTCCCTGCACCATGTCCTGCTCAGAGTACCTCAACTGGAAGACCACTGGAAGGTCCAGTGCAGAACTGGTAACAGACCAGTAGGAGAAGGGGAAAAACAGCCACATGGATATCTGAACTGCTCAAAAGCACAAGCACCAACAGAAGTGAGTTAATCCACCTTCACCTCTCTCCTGTATTCTCTTTCTGGGCTTCAACTGAGCTTCAAATTGTGCCCTGGTTTATGGGAAACTTTTGAGAAGCAAGAAAATTTAGGAAAAACAACTTCCCCCATACCAACAACTAGCTGAACCCAGGAGGCAAAGCACTTGCTGGCTGGCTATCATCAAGCTTTGCAACAGTCCATGCTAAAATCATCCCTGCTAGGGGCTAATGAGAAGCTTGTCTTAGCTCGTTAAAGAGCCTTGCTGTCTTGAGACATGCACTTGGAAAATAACACTGTGGTTGGTTGCTACCTGAGGGAAGGCAGACAAAGGATCTCAACTGTCTCTGTGGAACAATCACTGGTCAGGTCACCTCAAGCCTGACCTGCAATACCAAGTGCATGCTGCAAATCTATTGCTGTCAGCCTCTGTGCCTTGTCTCATCTGCCATGGAGTCCCAGTCACCTCTGACCTCTTCTTTCCCTTCCCTGAGGCTATGCCCTGCTCATGGGGCTGCTGCTCAGCTGCTCTGTAGTATCCTCCACACACAGAGCAAGGACAGGCAACAGGAGGTGACAACCTTCAGCAAAGGTTAAGTCTGGAAAAGAAGGAAGCATCAGCTCTATCGGATCAGCTCAGTCTGTCACCTCTTTCTGTAATCACTCTGCCCCAGGTCCCTGTACTGTTCTGCCTGTGCACTGGGTGCTGCTGGATGAGAAGAACCCCCTTCACTCTGTCCCCATGGTACTGCCAGCATGCAGGTAAGGAGATGGGGAAAAGGGGTAGGAAGGAAGCAGTTGATCGTGAGAACCTTTCCAGCCGTCCTCTTTTCAATGCTTGTCAAATATAGACTTTGAGACAGACCTTACTGCTACTGAACTTCAGAAACCCAGACTCAGCATCTCCTGATTTCTTCAGAAGAAGATTAAGAAACAGATCTGAATCAGTTCTTGTACGGCAACTCAGCTCCGTATTCCCAGCAAGTCCAGAAGTTTTGAGAAGTGGCTAGTGAAATGGCCCCAGTTCCTTCTGCCCAGGTCTGAAGTCCCTGTTCTTGGATGGAAGCAAGTGAGTCTCACCAGTTTGTCAGCAACTAGGAGGAAGCCAGGGAGCACATGCCTCCTATTCAATAAAAGTTGGTGCTGCACTTTATACAGCAGCCAGAGCATTATTCCACGGTGAAAACAAACCCTATTCTTCTCTGCCAGAAAAACACACTTGATCCTATAAAGAGCAGCATTTCTGACTGTTCAGCAGCAGCCAAATTCACGATGGGAAAAATAACAGGTGTTTGTCAGGCACTCCTTGTTTATTCACAGTGCTTAAAATAATTGCTTTAAAAAAAATCCATCAGAGATTTAATTCTCTATGCTCTCACATTTAAGAAACAAAACCAAAAAAACCCTCTAAGCTTGGTTCATGGTAGTTGAAGGCAATTCATTATGAAAGAGGTGTTCTTTCTGTTGTGGTAGCAAAGAAACCTACTTATGAAAGATCCAGAGGAGCAGAATAGTAAATTCCTGCCTAGAACCAACACCTACCTGTGCTTTCCATTGAGCTCTCCAGGTGGAAGTTTTCGTTATCAAAACGTGTAATTTTATTGTCACAATGGGATGAGCAGGGATTAAGCTCCTCCAGTCGGTGCCCATCATTGGCCATCTCCATCACTCTGCCTTTTAGAAAGCAATGATAACCTTGGGCCGGCTCATGCCCTTCCCTCTTGTTCTCATGGTGGAGCAAGAGGTAAGCACACTGCCCCAGGGATGAAAGTATGTATCAGATGCACCAACCTTGTTTCAGTCACTGCTTGCTTCTCCGGGAAATAATTGGCAAAGGATCCTGATCAATAGACCTCTTTCCAGAGAGGCAAGCTGGCATACAGTGCTGGGGGAAGAGGAGAGAGATTCCTTGCCTCCATCCCCTCTCCCCATGCTCTGCTTACAGCACAGATGGGGCACATCCCTGAGTCCCTCAGGGTGGTGAGGGGACACTCAATGCCTGACAAAGCTGTGTGGCATCTCAGTGCATGACTGCTGCAGGGGTCTTGTCCGAGGAGATCTCATGGTAGTGAATAAGCCATGGGTAAAGTCCCTAAAGGAGGAACTGAAGAGAATATAGCATTGTTCCTGAGAGCTACAAGCTTCATGAGACAATGATTGTGGTGGTCCTCTGTCCTCAGGATTTTCCCTTTCTATAGGTGTGTGTGTCCGACCCCCACATATATATATAAATTCATATTTAAAAGGAGTCTGCATTTACATGCGGATCATGAAAGACATAGGATATGTCTTTCATTGATGCTAGCCCTCTGAAAGCTGTTGGGATGAACCACAGACACTCAGTAGCTCCCCAGGAACCTGGAGGTAGCCTGGAGTGACAGGAGCCCACCCAGGAGCATCTCAGTGCTGTCCCAGCCTCCAGCTGCTGCTCTTGGTGGCTCTGGGGCTGCCAGCAGGGTCACAGGTGGATGTAGCCACAGCTTCCCCCAACATGGGGCTGAGACCGGTAGCGCAGTCAGCCCAATGCTGGAATAAATGTCACCACGTTTTAGTCTTTACTGTTCCCACAAAGGAGCAGGAGAGGCCACACAAACCAAACCTTCTCCCTGAGACAGCTCATTTGTCTCCAAATAGTGGACATGAGAGACAGGCCAGACTGTGGTTTGTGCAGAGAAGGGGCAGAGCAGGGACACGGGGACACGGCTTACAGCGCTGTGGTTATTACCTGTGTTCCAGCAGTGCTCCCAGCTGAGACCAGGCTGTCATGGTACTGTCAGGCTTGTCACACACAGCAGCCTCCAGCCTGAGCAAAAAAGACAGATGAAAGCCAGAAAGAGAAAGAGGGGAGAGCAGTAATTTCCTGGAGGTCAGGCAGCAGAGCCATGGCCGCTGCTGGCATGGCACGGGTCGGCACAGGGCTCGGCATGGCACCTGCTGCCATGGGAGATGAACCAGTGACATGTCCCTCTGTAAAGAGGCTCTTCAGAGAGTGGTTTGGATGGGGCCAACCGCAGGTTTCGAAAGGGCATTTCCACAGGCAGAGAGGAGAAGATGAAAGAAGGCCATCAGCAGCGCATGGCAGGGTGAGATGAAAGGGGTTTGGAGGCCAGAGGAGCACAGAGAAGGGGCTGACTGTGAAAGCAAAGCTGGCACATGAGAAGCAGCAGCAGCTGCCATGCAAGGAGCAGCTCCAGCATTAGACAAAAAGCAGCACGGCAGCAGAAGGCGTGGGGTCCAAGAGGGCAGGCGGCATGATCAAACCGATCCTGAGCTACACTGAAGATGTATGAGTGACAAAAGACTTTGTGCTTCTTGAGTGTTGGCCGTCGGATGCCTGCAGGGCAAAGCAAGGCTTTATGCACACAAATGAAGTACAACGAAGCCCTGCATAGCTGGTGCATTGACCTGAGCAAAAAGCAGGGAGATGGGAAGCAAGGGCAGGGTCTTAGAGGAGAAGTTGAAAAGCAAAGCTTCTCCCTTTGCTTTGGTGTCAGTGAGGCACCAAAACCCATGAAACTTTATCCAAGATGGCAAATCCTACACAAACAAGTGGCATTTGCAAGGCACCCGGTGCCTCTCAGCATCCACCCGCGAGTTATTTGTTGGCTGGCCTCTGAAGCAGATGTACGTGCATGAATCTCCTTTGCAACGCAGGCAGACACCAGCCGTGTGCAGCATTTCATCTCCACTGGAGCGATACTGGTGACTCAGCGCTTCCCCTGCAAGGTGCTGCGATAGCCTTGCTCCAGCGATGGGATTATAGAAGCAGCCCAAGTATAATAATGGTGCAGCTGAGCAGCAGGGATTTATGAGCGGGCAAAGAAAATGAGAATTATAGGTGTCCAGTCCCTCATGACAGAACCACTATATATTTCCTCTAACAAAGCATGTGACAACAGCTCCATAAATTCACATAGTAACAGAAGTGAGTGCCAGTTCGTCATTGCAGCTATTTAAGGAGCCAAGTAGCGCTCTGTACTTATTGCAGAAGTTCACAGTTAGTTAAAAATAAGCATTAAAAAAAAGTCACTTTTGGACCTTGGCTGAATAAGGCTTTTTACTTAAGATGCCCAGCATTGCATCCTGTCTCTTCTCCTTTTATGCCTAGACAAGCTCTCCTTGGTGGCATTTGGTGTTAGGCACTGCCAGCTTTCTACTGAAGTAGCTGAACTTGGAATGTGCCATAATCAATGGTAAAACTTAGCAGTGAGTATGAAATAACTGATCCTTTTCAATTACCAGCAACTCTGGAACGTGCTTTAAAAATTCTTTAGCTGCAACCTGTTAAATATCTAAGGAGAGCTTTCCTAAGATGTAATTGCTGAAGAAAATAACCCCAATATCCACAACATGCTGAACTGTTTTTTTAATGCTGTCTCATGATTAGATTAGTTGCAGTACCTGTCAGCTAATGTGCTGTTTTCATTGCTAATTTAACACTTCTTCCTAAAGGGAAAAGGGGGAGAGGGTGAAAACAACTCTTCACAGTGAACTGCAAATCAAAAAATAGCTTCATGGTTTTGTTGTCACTTCTGCTACTCTCCTTTCTGACGTGTAAAGAGAAGCTCACTTTATAAAGACAAACTCACCTTTTAAACATGAGAAATATCAAGTTTCTCTGAATCCCATGGATTTTTCTTTCATCTTGAAGCCTTGGGTAAACTTTGGAAGAGACATCTCAGCTAGAAAGAAAAGTTAGAACTTTCTTAGATTAACGCTTAACTTCAGCAGCGAATGGAATGTAATTTTCCTATAATAAAAATTTTAGCATCTCAGTGAAAAACTGAAGGATAGGAAATGGAAGTTAAGGCTTGCTGTCTGTGGAGTTTGAGCACCAGGGAGCTTGGCCCCCTTCTCCCCGAGAGCTCTGCTGCCCTGCTCAAACTCAGTTTGCCATGCAGCACTGGCACACCTGCGTGTTAGTCCCATTTTTTGGGAGTCCTTCCTTGGGTCAGGACAGCAGGTGGGAAACCTCCTCCTTGGAGGCTGATGAGGTCTTTGAACTAAAATTTTGCTGAGGCACATCCTGTGACATTTTCCCAGGGTCAAAATTATTCAGATTAGCAAAGAGAGAGGAGATTCTTGTTTGGTTGGTTTGGTAAGAAGTTGACGTTTTGTGCAGAAATGACGTAACTTTGGAGGAAAAAAAAAAAGTTACTCAAGAGCCAGGCTAAAAGAAAAGTGTTTAATGGAAAATTTTAGCCCCAATAAGATCTCTTATTTATCTCCAGATTTGGAAGAGCTGCTGCTCTGTTTTCCACGGTAGCTGGTGTCATGTTGCGTGGCTCCTTTAAAGGTCGCAGATTGCTTGTGCGTTAGTTCTTTTGCATAATACCAGCAGCTAGAGTGGGCTTGGGTGGTTTTTTTACACACATTGTTTGCTGTTAACAAACTCAGGAAGGAAATTTACAGTCCTGAATGGTGAGCGCGGTCTGCAAGGCGTCCCCAGCAGGACCGTGCTGCTGAACTTTGCGGTGACTCAAGCGGCACAGGAAACGTTTGTTCTGAGCAGCCCCATCTCCTGTCTGTCCCCCTCTGCTTCAAGCTTAAAAACAGGTTGCAAGAGGTTCTTTTAATTTTGCTTTTCAGGTTGTTTTTATTCTCTTTCTTGGAGTGTTTCACTGCTTTCTGAATACATGGTTATTTACTAGCATCATTAAATGGACAACATAGGACAACGTACTTAAGTAGAAAGTGTTGGGAAGGGGACCTTCAGCTTTTGTGACAGCAAGTCTACTATTCGTGGTTGGACACTGCTGTACCAGTTGTGCTAAATTAAATGCTCTTGTTCTCTGCAATTGTTCCTACCTTGGAGGCTAAATACTGCATACAAAATTAGAGGACTGCATGTGAGGGAGCAGGGCTTGGACAAGAGGGTGCAGCAAACACGGAGGACAGAGAGAAAAACAGAAATAAATATCAGCACCAGGACGTGGGGTTTCAAGCAGAGAGCTCCAGCTACATTATTACATTTCTATCTGCCAGCAGGTCTTTGTGTTTGGCAAATTCACCCCAGCGCACCATTCCCACAACTGACGTGTAACGAAACTAATTAAAATACTTGTTAAAGTAAATAAATAAATAAAGGCCCTGTACAAGATGGGGCTGTTCAAAGCCTCGCAGCTTGTACTTGTGCATTTTTGTCTCCTCATTAATCTGTTTATGAAAGGGTTTTGATTAGTTCCATATATTCAGCTTCTAAAGTTAATACCTTAGCGGTCTAAAGTGTTTATACTGAAGCTAACACTGAATTTTCTCTCAGCTGCAATAAACATGTAAATTTGAGCTGATTCATGCATGCAAAGCAAGTTCTAAAACTGAGTTAAAAAACGTTTTTCAAATAATGTTCAAAATGCTGTGCTAAGAAATGGCACAGGACACCTGTTAGTTTATTCTGGCCAGGGAGACTTCATACAACCCTACATTTCTATAGGTATGTTTGCGTCTGGTACAGTGACTCACATCTTTTTTATTATTATTCTAGAAGATAATAAATAAAACGCAGCAGTTCCGAAGTTCTGTTCAGCTCTTAACTCAAACCCATGAAGCAGCCCCTATCTGATCTGATCCTCATCTGCACGTACACGATCCCAATCTGATTACCGCTACATGCTCCTTTCTACTTGTTGCAGCACAGCTAAACTTTGTCTTAAAGGAGACTCCCACTCTCATCAACACTTAAACATGTGCTGAGCATCCTTCTCATGGCTGGGGCGGGTTGGTTTGCATGCAGACGGTTAAGTGCATGTATAAATATTTACAGGGTTTGAGATACTGTCTGCCTAATTAGGTTTCCATAGCAATTAGTCCAATATCTTGATTAGGACCTGAGGCTGCTTCTATTACAATAAAAAAATAACATAAGCCTCATTTTATTGAGATGATGAAACCAGAGCACTCTTACAAGAAGATAGTAAATGTTGGCTCAGAAGCAGGCAATGGGCTTAGCAGGGGCACTATAATAAACCAAACGAAAGCGACATTCTGCAGTCTGCAGAAACATTCTGCGTCCAAAGCCAGAGATTTAAGAGTTAGGAATTAGGCATCTTTGCTGAGAGCAGCCACAGCCCTTCTTTTCCTGGGTTTTATTCCTGCTTTTTGTTGCTGTTTCTAACTACCATTCTTAGAAAAATGGTACTTGCTCCCATAACAGAGAAGTGCCTACAGCTTTAGATTTATGTCAGAAATTTTCGTGTGGTTTCACCAAAGGTTGAATTCAGCATTATGAGAGAATTCTCACTGAAAGTGCAAAACACAGGGTCAGCAGAGCAGTAACTTCTTCGCTGAGAGAGCATTTCATGTCTCAACAGTTACTAATGTTGTACATATTAATTACCATGAGCAGCAATCCATGAAGAAATTACATCCGCATAGCAGTTGTGCTTGTGCTGTAGGTCTGCTACAGCCATTACCTGAGGGATCAATGCTGGTGGGGACTGACAGACCATGTGTGTGCCGGACAGACAGATGCATAGGAAACTGTAAAACTGCCCAGCCATGTCTCCCCATCTCACATCTACACCAGAGCTGATAGAAGGGGCTGGCACTAACCCTAAAAAGCTCCAGTGACAAACTCCTGCTTTACAGACACTGGAATGTGTCTGTTTCCTACTGAAACCAGCATCAGACCAAAGCTGAATATGCTGTGTCTTGTTTTGTAGTTTGGATATCATTATTTTTCTTTATGCATCATGAGTTTTCATCTTTTCACGTGCAAAGTTTTAATACAAATTAAAACAGAGCAATATCCTTGGATTCTGGAGGTTTTTTTAAAGGAAGATGCTGCAGAGTGTCATTAGATACACGGCAAATCTAGACTGAGAAAAACGGCAGCTCATTAGCCTTCATGGATAGGCATTTAAAGTACTTAAGAGAGGACATAGAGCGCTGCCCTTTACATTTACTTTGGCACTAATATCAGATTAAAAAGAGAAAGGTTATTAAGTAAAGGTAATTGTCTGTTTTGTAGAGGGAATCTTTCTGAGGCACAGCCTGAGGCACTAAACTTTAAGAAGGTTAATTGTCTTATGGTGGAAGTCAAGCTATTACTGTTATTATGGACAGTTAGGAAAAATTCAGCCTGATATCCAAAGTCCAGTAACGAGCCTCAAAAATGGAGCCGATTGGCTGATAGCCACAGGTCTATAATTAGAAAAACTGGCATTAGGAAAATAAAGACAAGCCAGTGGTGAGCCCTACCTGTGCAGATGTGGTACAGCAGCTGCAGCCACAGCCCTAAACACAGCTGGGAGTTGGGTTTAGGAAAAGTCCCTGAGCTGGGTGAATGGGGGTGGCTGTGGGAGAGGTTTGTGGTGGGGGACAAGATGATCTCCCCAAGCAAGGCCAAGGCGGTTAACATGCGTTCTTCTAAGCAACAAAATCAGGCACTGGCCTGAAGAGCAGTAGAGGCTTACCTGGGAGTTTGCACTTACAGCTGATCAGGGAAAAAACACTGACTCTCATTTCCATCGTTTCAAAGATGTTGACATTTTGTCCAAAACACCCAGAGAATGGTTAAGGGTTTTAATCCTCCTGCCTCTTCTCACACTGGTCCTTCATCTGCTGTTCAGGCCCTTTCAGTGCCTCTACATTCCCCTTTCCCAACAGTTTTAAGAGAAACAGCAGGAGCAAGAAGCTCAGCCATGCTTGTATTTAACTCTGGAAGGCAAGTCAAGGCTTCTTCTGTGCCTCTCTTGGGCACAGGTGGGTAAGAGAGTATTTAGTTATACATAAATAGCAAAACAGTCATACATGTGATTCTGGCTCAGACTTACCAGCTGCTGGCAGAAAGCTCAGCAGGAAGCCCACTGCAAACATCCCCAAGAGTAAAGTTTCCCTCCATTTGCAAATATTTGATTTTGGTGGGGAGACTTGAATAACAAAACTCCATCTCCTGGACAGCGAAGTGCTGGCTCAACAGCTTTCTGTCCCCTTTCCTGGGAGAGTCCATCACATGCAGGCCCAAAGGAGAGGTTTGATTTCCAGCTCTCAACGTTTCCATCAGATTTTTACCCCCAGGCTAGTAATTCCTCCTCAGGCACAGGAAAGACTTTTCCTCTGTGAATCCATCTCTCTGTGCTACTCAAAGTATTGTCGTACTTATTTTTCAGCTTTCTGGGTCTGGGCAGGCAGGAGATGAGGGTTTTTCACCACCACAGTTACCATGTGCTGGTACTGGGGAGGAACAGCTGTGACCTACGCAGTGCTGGCAAAGAGCTTCTGGGACGTTTTATGCTGTAAATCCCTCTCTTGTTCTGGAAGAAGGCAACTATTTCTTCTGTGTTTGCATCAATATTTAAACACATCCTGCTGACAGCTTAATGGTAAAAGTCAGCTTGGACATTTTCCTCCCCCAAGCTGATTTTCATCCTCTGAAGCCCTCAACAAACTGTGTCTTTGCTGATGCTGCTGGAGGAAGAGGTGTCACCAACCACACTGCACAGATAGGAGCAACAAGGGGAGCAAGCCTCCTGTTCCTCACTCAAACTCTGCAGTGTGCTGCCGGGAGGCTTGCCCCCAAGATCGTGGCTTTTGAGCTGCCTGCGGACGACTGGCTAAGGATAAGAGAAAGGCGGATGGATGTGCTTCGGTGACATGGCTTGATTCATGTAGAGAGACAGGTTTCAACAAATCTCCCTAGACAGGGCAGGCCAGGTCAATGGGGTGGCTGTGCTCATGAACAAAGTCCCAGAGTCCAGACTGCAGTAAGTGTCTTGTACCCAAAATCGAGCATCACAGGTGGAAATGAAGAACTGGGTGGAAAGAGGAGCAGAGGCCAATATGTGATTATAGTCTGAGCAAGTTTTTTGAGCAAGGGGCTCTCCTTTTGTCCTGTGCTCCTCCAAAGTTTAACATGAAGTTGGCCCCAGAGCTATGCACTTCAGCAGTGACCTCAGCAAGGATCAGTGCTGCACCTGCCAGGGCAAAGGCACCACTTGGCAGTAGGAACAGGAAAACAAACTGGAGAGGACCATGGGAAAGGCTCTCCTCTGGAGCAGAATGAATACTTTGGAGGTTATTCCTGGTTTACTTGTTCCTTACTTAAAAATTCTGTTTGTTGAGTTTGGCCCTGTGCTGGTGAGAAATCTCTCACGTCATCTTCATTGTAGCGCTGCTGAGAAGAATATCAGAACCAATCTACTGCAGTTCTTGTTTTGCAGCTGCTAAGACGTGAGTAAATCAGAAAAGCTTCAGGATACCTATAGATGACAGTGTTTCTTGAGTAGAAGAGCAGAGTCTTACACAATATTAGGCAGCTTACAAGTTGAATTGGAGCCTTATTATGCCTTTGGCCTTAGTGCCTGCACTACAGCAGAGTCCCCAGTGGTGGATGGGGCCAGCTGAGTGCTGTGATGACCTGCAGCATTATCTCAGCTCAGTCCTGAGAAGATATCTAGTAATTAATTAATCTGAGTCTTGTCTCCTGTATTGTCCTCTGTATATTTTGTAAGGACAATGAAGCCACCTGAAAAGAAGAGCAAATGGTCTAGGCAAGATCCTCCTGCACATGGGGTCCAGTAGTGAATATTTCACACTGTATAGGCTGTGCTGATTCATACCAGTGGAGGATCTGCCTCAGCAATTCTACTTGGAAATGTCAGCCCAGTTAATCCTTCCCACTTCAGCTCCTGAAAAGTGCATTTCTTTTGTAGGACACTAACATAGCAGAGTATTATTTTACTGCTGGAGAAACTGAGGCATGAGTTGATGCAGTCATTTGTATGGGCCCTGCAGCTTTCTCATGGTGTCACCAAAGAATGGGGGTCAGTGCATGGGGTGAGGTTTCTGGACTTCTCGTTTAACACCATACTCAATAGACCATGCTACCTTTCCCATTGCTCCTTCTCAAATTATCAGTCCTCTCCATGTTCATGCAACTGCTCTTCCAAGTCTGCTTCTCCTGGTGCCTACAGCAGCACAGTGAGGACCCTCCATCTCAGCTCAGGAGAAAAAGGGCAGAATGAAGCCATGAGTGGTAGGTAGCAGTTTCCTTGCAGCATATTTCTGCTGCCAAGGACAGAGAAAAGATGGACCCAGAAGCCATGGAAGTTGGCAGAGTCCCCATGAGGCTATTCTCTGCTGGCCAGCCTTGACAATGTGCTGTAGAACAAGAACTGGCTGGGACCCACAAGGCAAACCTGCTGCTGATTGCAGGAGAGCTTCAGGAAGGTGAAAATGCTCTTCCCATTTCACTTCAACAACTCTGCAGCCCCTTCCTCCAGCCAGAGCTCCACTTAATGATTAATTGGAGAAATATCCCCCTTACCAAACAGCAACCAGAACACTTAGATCCTCCTGAGAAAAGCTACGTCTGTATTTCTGTCATGACTGGCAGCGGGAGATATGAGGCATTTACAGAAGGAGGGTGGAGTCCTGTCACTGCTGAATCAGACTATCGACCTGCTCTTGCCAACCACTTCAGGGCTTGGTGCAGGGAATATTTGATCCCTTCAGCATCCACTCACCACTGAGCTGAGCTCGTTACAAGGTGCAGGTTACACAGCAGTTGTATGGAGGGATCAGGAAGCAGTCCTTTCCCAGAGAGCCAGGACAGAGAATACTGAGGAAGGACACGAGAGGCTCAAACAGAAATGGCTCCCAGGTCATAGCTCCATGGCTAATATCATGCTGCTGTCTCTTGTCCCAGCAAAGACAGGATCAGAACACCAAAGTTCGTGAAATTGTAGCTCAGAGAGAATCAGAAAATTTTCTTGCCAGATAATTCCCTTCCCAGGAAAGCCCTCTAAAAGAGCCTCTTTCCTCCCCCTTAGTCCTTTCACACGCCATACAGCTAGGCAGTCCTGGCACTGGTTGTGGTGCCTAGTCCGTTTCTGTGCTGCTTTGAAGCTGTATGTGCTTACAGGTGTGTATAACCACACCCAGCCATGTACATGAGGAGGCAGCATGGTCCTGTGAGTTAGGACATAACACTGGATATACAGGGAAATGAGATTTGTACTCCTTCGTGTCATACGTAATGGCTTGTTCAAGTCTCAGATGTTCCCTGTATCTCCCAGATATTAATTTTCACTGCAAGTATAATGTGAACAAGAATAATTCCTTACAGAATGATCTGAGATCCTCTGATCAGGAGCATTAAGTATTATTGTCATATAGTCAACTGAGGTAGAGGCAATAGCTATACGATTTTTATTTATGGTACAGTCCTTATCATTACTCATTTCACGTGTGTTCTTCTCACCAATCCATATTTACTGCTTGGAACATTTTAGGCCCTTATAGAGCCTCATAAATCCTACTCAATTTTGATTCAAGTTGGGCAACATTATGTCCTGAGCTAGTAGCTAAGCTAAGATCCAGCAAAGCTAAATACAAGAACTTTCATCTGATGGAAAGCACGTAATTCACATGCTGCTGAAGATCTGTGTGCTGGGGAAAGACGTGATATTTGGTAAACAAGGTAAAAAGCTATATGGAAGTTTGTATGCATAGTTTATAGCTTTTTAACTGACCACTTCATCAGTAAGTTAGAGCAATTCAAAATATTCCAGTCCAGGTGTTAGGAACTGCCTTTCACAATTTGTATCAGACTTGGTACTCCACCAGGCCAGATCACAATGAATTTCAATGTTATTTTAAAACTATTGTGGATATATATTGCTAACCTTCTTTTTCCTTTTGAAGGTGTTGGGCTCAGGGTAACTAAGGCTCCCGAATTCACAGACAATTGGATAAATGCATAACTAAGTGTTGCAGTGAAAGTTTCCAGAAACAATATTATTTTCTGGCACTCACTTGGTATTAAAAATATATTAAGGCATGGAGGAAGAGGCTATTGATACTCTCTGGAGGTGATCTCATGGGTATAGCAGAGGTCAGGCCAAGTCACAAGAAGAAATTGCACAACAATATACAGTCTAATTTCTTCAGTATACACTGTGCTGAGCTCTCACTGTTCCCTACCTGTCCTCCTGCAATATCTTGATTTGCCATGTCACTTGCCACCAAGTAGCCCTGAGACCTCAAAACAGAAAGGTTCTCTACCCAAAGGCTCAGTGGCTTTCAGAGCTCTCTGATGAAAGGTTGTGAGAGAGTAGGAATACAGCTGAGCTCTGAGGTCTCCTTTTCCTCCAACCCATCCAGAGGGTTGGACATGTTGCCCAGAAGTCCCTTCACAGTGCCCTCCAACAATGCCTCTCTGTTTAGTCTGGAATGACATTAGACTCCTAAAAAGATGCACACTCCTCTTTCAGGAAGCTCTCTGTCTGAAAGTAGTCATCTCTGCCTATGTGTGGCATATTCGTGAGCCAAAAAAACCAAGCACAAGGTAGATCCCAGCTTTCTGAATATGGATGCTGCAGGCTGAGATTTCTGCTGGAGCAAGGAAGCCTTGGCTGTTCTCAGTTATCGCAAGATAACTGTTGCTCCTTTTAGACAAGTGTCTTCTTGTCCAGGAAGTTTTGCCTGTGAGCATCTCCTGATTTAGACACACAATAAGGACTTTCACCACTGTTTGTACTGTTCCTGGATGTAGACAGCTGGATAGCAACCCTCTTGTAGATAATTCAGCTTTTCTCCATGGCTACTGAGCTCATCCAAGCAGCCTTGCCCTATGTCTATGTACAATGCCTGCCCATTTCCTCCCTATGATCCAAGCCCCGTCTACTACTCTTAGCACATCCTCCAATCCCACCATACTCCTAAGCCCTACCCATGTTACTTATCTTATTCTGAGCTCCTGTGTAGAAGCTGCCACCTATGTCCAGGAGTAACGTGTTTTTGCAATGCAGAGGACACAGGGACTGGCTAATGTTGCTGAAAGCCATTTTTATTCAGGTCAGGCCAACTTTGTGAGTCTCTGTTTAGAATATATGGTTCACGAGCCATTGCAGACTTACAGAGTGTATTTTGAAAACTGTCAGGAGCTCTGTTTGAAAACAGACTGAGAAGGAAGAGTATTTTTCATTTAAAAAAACCCCAAACTTTGTATTGTCTGCTCTCTTATTAAGGGATTTAAGATACTTTTTTCGTGGCTCTGAGGTTCTGACTTCTGATAAGCAGCAACTGGGATGATCCTGAATATATTTCAGTGCTGGATACATTTGGTTCCTTCCTTTCTTGGATGCCTTTGCTCCTTCCCTAGTAACAAAAGCTTTCCATCTGGGGCAATTCATCCAATTTATCCTTTTGTCTTTTCCACCACCAAAGAGGACCAAAAAAAGTGACTAAGAGAGCATCATGACTGGGCTGCTCTCCCAGGCTGGCAGTCTCTAGCTCTGATGTTTCAGGCAACAAGGAGATTTTCAGGAAGTCATTTCTAGGGGAGATCCTCAATCTGTAGTCGTCACCACATGTACTTTTCCTCCAGTGCCCTACAGGTTGCACTAGTGCCTTCATAAAAGTAGTAAGATTTGGGATCAGGAGCCCTAGTTCCACAAGCTGCACTAGTGCACTGCTGCATGTCCTTGCACCACATCACATCCAAGAGGATTTAGAGTTATGTGTGTTCACTGGTGATGCATATGGAGGAGTGACAGCAGCTCTGGTAGGCCTCTATGAGCTACCTTTAGGACCCACAGCAGCAGCAAAGACCTTGACGGTGGCAGAAAATCTGCTTGGGAACCCAAGCAAGCATTAGGGTAGCTGGAATTGAGTCCTGTTGCCAGTACTGCACTGATATTGGTACTCAACTCAGCCAGTCTGGCACCAAGCATTGTGTTGCTAAAAGCTCTCGTTATGCCACGCTACAGAAATAACCACCCAGCACAAACCTCCTGCCAAGGGCTGCACCTCAGGGACTGGATCATGGTGTGCCTGTGCATCAGCTGAAGCCAGGTCACAGCGTGCAGATGGGCAAGGCAGAGCAGAAGAAAAGGAATGCCTGTGTTTTACAAATAAGGGAACGGAGAGACAGACAAAATAGGCAGTTAGTGTACAATCCTATGGGAATGCTGAGATATAACTGGGGATTGAGCAAGTTCTCCAGAGTCCAAAGTCAGGGTCTCAGTTGTGGTGTCAGCCCTACACATATGCACACACACAAACACACGCTGCCTCTCTGGCATCTGCCCTGTGGGAAACAAATAATTTAATATTTCTCTCCTAAAGACTCTTTCTTGGCAAACAAAATAATGAATATCTGTACAGCACTTTAAGAGCCTTGAACAGAAGGCTCCATCAAAGCACTGTATTAATAGTTTGTTTGTTTTTGAAAAAGGGAACAGATGAACAAAATCACGGAAAAAGAAAGAGAGAAGCAAGATGTGATTCTATGTTGTAAAATTCCTTTCCCTCTTCCAGAAGTGACTAACACCCTCCACTTGGTGCTATTGTACAACAGAGATAAAAGGTAATGGTCTTGCTAGATTTCTTGGGGTATATGGAGAAATCTCTTTATCAAGCAAAGCTACAGACTGCTGACCCCACTCTCTGCTGTTTTAATGAAAACGTGACATAGAGTTAACAATTGATAAAGACACTTCTGGTATTCTTTTATTACCTTATCTCCCTTGTTCTTGGGGAAGTGATGAGGCATTGTCAGGCATGGAGCACCTGGATGCTGGATTGCAGGGGGCACCTCACAGCAGGTCTCAACAAAAAGCTCTATAAAGATAGATTTCCACTGACAGATCATTCTGCACCACTCCAGATAGACTCAAGCTGACGTGCTTTTTCCTATGCTTCTCAAAGTCTTACTTATTTCAAAGCGACTTCCTTGTACTCCTCCCTGTGGATGTTCCCAGAAAGGAAAGCCAGTTTGTCCTGGGTTCATCATGGATTTAGTTTTTGAACTTCAAAGAAGCTCTAGCAGCAGCTGGAGCTGTAGCACCAAACTCAGGACATGTCTTCACCTGCAAATTCTCTTATGAAACAATAGGGCAAGCAATGATCACTTGAAAGCTCACAACAAGAGCAGGAACAGAGCTGAGTTTTCCTGCTTCCAAGTGCCTGTTCTTGAGGTGAAGCAGTCTCCACTTCGTGTTTGCACCAAGTATTCTGCTTAAGATATAGATAAGCCTTTTCCTTTCAACGGAACATAGTAGGGTACAACAGCAAGCAAACATCCTCACAGCTATTCAGGTAGCTTCCAGTAATAACCATGTAGCTCCTAACAGTTTCCAAAGTAATTTTTAAAGTCTGAAACCTGCTACAGCCCCACCCAGCCCATTAACAGGCAGGTGAGCTGCGTGCTAGGTACAAGATGTGCATTTGGTTCCACGGGAGATTTTGAAATGTTAGAGCATGGCACGGTTTCCAATCAGAAAGGAATCACATTAACATATCCTCCAGAAAACAAAATTCCAACCAGCTGTACTGGTTAATTACAAAACATAACTCACATACATAAGTGTGTGGTTTTACACGTAAGTTTATATGTAAGGCCATTGTAATCAAAGCTGAAAGGTTCAATTAAAAATAATGATAGCTGAATGTTGTGCTAATCCTTTCCTGCATAGCAGCAAACCCGAGATCTCAATGAATAACAATAGGAATTCTATAGCATTTCTGTTCTTTTGAACGAAAGGCTCAGCTGGAAGTGCAAAAAGCCAGCATAACTCCCCAAATGGAAGGCAGCAGGAGACAGATAAAAAAACCTCCTTCTCTAGCAAAGAGTGCCACAGAACTCCTGATGACCATGAATACCTGGTACTCTCCTCAAGCCACCAGTTAGGCATGCTCATGTCCTGCCAGGGGCTGGAGCACAGCACTGACTGTCTGACAGACAACCATCACTCCCATCTTTCTACAATTCATGGAATTTCTAGGAATCAGCAAGTTGTTGCTGCTGACTTGAGAAATTTGATCAGATGTGGCTTGAGATGGTGCAGCTGAATCTGAATGTCTTTGCTATTGAATGTACTATCTGGAGCACAGAACTAGATTTCCAGCTGGTATAAATCAGCTGCCTGCACCAAAGCACATTAATTACCTTTGCACAAGGTTTAAGCACCACATCATCATGGGCAAAATTCACCTGGCAGTGCCCAACTACTCCAAAGATTAAAAGAATTCAGGTATTGTTCAGGAATGCCAGAGCCACAGAGGTGCTGGAATTAGTAACTCTCAATATCTTCATGTGTCTCAACATGATGATTGCTGGTACTGGACAGAGGTGTGCTTTAATGCGTGTCCCATCTCTTCCAACCCTTCCTGCCATCCCCACAGTAGCATGCTGGCAAATAGCTTGTGTGAGGAGCATCCCTGAACTCTGCAGGCTCTTGTGGGCAGACTATGAAGAGCTTGGTGTTGCCATTGTGAATCCCTTGGGAGAGGAAACAGCAAGAGCATAACATCACTGCTGAGCACTTAGGTAGAGACTAAATAATCCAAACAGAGGAACACTGCAGTGTGCCTCTACCCTTTTGAGACCTTAGTTTGCTTACAAGCACAAGGAGATGAGCCATGGTCCCTAGCTTCTGCCTGACCCTCTGCAGTGAAGGGCATCACAGTCAGGGGCAAAACTCCCTTTCAACACAAGGGACGATTCCCTCTGATCCCGCCAAGGAGCTATCCTGGGAAAACAGAGGCAAGCAGTGCTGAGGGCCAGGTATTCAGCACCAGCGGGAAGGGGAAAGCACAGCCTGGAAGCGGCCACAGGGAAGCTGCATTCCTACCAGGCATGTCTGAGACCCAGCCGTCAGCTCTCAGATGTACAAACAAGGGACAGAAGGGAAACTCAGGCTGCCGAGCCCAGTTTCTTGCTGGTGAAAGTAAGCACATCCTAGGAGATGACCAGGTTCATCTTAAGATTATTTCAGGTTTTGTTTGACTTTATAGCCCCCATAGTTCTGCTGGGAACTGCTCTCCAGCCTTTTTTCTGGAGCAGTGCTGCTGAGGTCAGGACAGAGCAGGAGTGCTGCCTTGATCCCATGCTGTGTTTTCACACAGAAAAAAATGTTTACACAGAATACAGCTCCAACTGCATGCATGAAGGGAAGCAAGGTGCAAGTCAGCGGCAGATCCTCTGCCAAGGCAATGGAGCAAGAAAACCTCCGAGTGGGTTGCATGCATGTCAAGGATGGGATGAGTGTTTCATGCACAGTTTGTTACAGATGCACTTCTGTCCACACCAAGATCAAAGACTTATTATAACAAAGGGCTTTATAAAACACAGAGAGGTGATGCCTGCTCCAGAGTGCACATGCTCTACATACAGGTCTCCAGAGATACTCTGCTGTGAGGCCAATTCTGCTATGCAGGCTGGAGTAAGTCACCCATTATCTGTGTCAGCAAAGTGGGGATTGCTGTACTCTGAGATCCTTGGATGAAGATCAGTGCTCGATACCAAATTCTTTGCAGTCCCATTTCACCATCTGATTTCTACAGCAGCCAGTGCTCTGTATAGAAATGTCACTCGCTTCATCTCACAAATCCACTGATGAGCTGTTAGAGGCCCAGATGTCAAGCTTTACAGCAAGAAAAAAAGAATTAAGATATTTGTGGTAGTTTTGTATTTTGGTTAATATAAAAATAAAATAGGCATTTCTGTTAGAAATGCAGAGAGCACTGAGCTAGCGGATGGGTCTTCTCTAAATAGATTTAAAGGACTATCCATACCAGCAGAAAACAAATGTTTTGATTGTTCTAAACAGCAGAGGAAGGAAGGTTGGAGAGAGCTCAGGTGCTGGCATGTGTGGAGCAAGAATGGACACAGCCACAGCGGTGTCAGAGATCATAGTATGGCTTAGGTTGGAAGGGACCCTAGAGATCATCTAATCCAACCTCCCTGCTATGGGCAGGGGTGCCTCTCAACTAGACCAGGTTGCTCAAGGCCTCATCCAACTTGGCCTTGAACACCTCCAGGGAGGGGGCATCCACAACCTCTCTGGGCAATCTATTCAGGTGTTTTGTCACCCTCATG
>JAVSBS010014030.1:40104-59688 GCA_033124195.1 Coracias cyanogaster
AAAAAAAAAAAAAAAATTGAAGACCGCATGCAACAGCTCCCACATCGCTGCCACCCCATGCTGACCACTCACTCCTCCTCTGTCCCTGGAAAAACTTGCACAGACACTGAAGAATAGGGTTCTTTCATCCCTCAGTCTCCAGCTGGATTGTATTTCCCACCATACAGTGCAGTCAGCCCAGGGTTGCATTGCAGCACCCTGGGGAAGAGGCCGGAGGGTCTCAGGAGATACTGAGATTCCCCCATAAGCCTGCCTCAAAGGACACTGCAGCACCCAACCTTGGATCCCTTACAAGATTCTGCTGTTTTTCCACAGGGAAAATTTTTAATCTCAAACATTCCAAACATTCCAGTTTAATTTCTACCAACAATCAGCTTTTGGAGCAGATAAAAATTTCCTCCTTCTTTCTTTTTTTTTTTCCTCCAATCTGCTCTGTCTTGCTGCATTTTTATACTTCATCAGACACAGCAAAGCCACCCTCAGTACACCATAACCATGCATTAGATAATGATCTAGCTGTACTCGTATTGTGCTGTCTTCCTGGCTAGTTTAAATGGATGTTTTGATTCCTGGCAAATTCAAAAATTAGGTGGCAAGGGGTAAATATGCAGTACTTAACATGCAAAGCAAAATCAAGGACATGTTGATCTTGGTTTGGCTTTGCATTGTTCAAGTATAAACAAAGTCCTTCGACTTGCATAAAGGAAAGCTAAAAATGAAAGAGTATGACTGGGTTTTTTTTGTCCAGTGGAGATTTTGTGCCTCCCTGTGCTAGGGTTTAACCCCTTCCTGTTGCTGTGTAGGCAATTTCTTCCAAGTTTGGTAAGGTTTATGGAAAGAGCTATTGCGCCATCCAAACTGACCTATTCACCTTCTTTCTGGAGAAATAGAGCACAGGTTACAAGAAGTGAAAAAGATCCAGTAATCCTGGCTTATCCTCTGCCTGGTGATGCTGAGTTATATCCCATAATCTTTTTTTCCAGGGCAGAGCCTATTATTTGAAGTGACAGGACACAGAACAGAAGCTACAAGTTTTTCTGACCCAGCCCATACATTGCCCTGGATGTCATGGATTAATTGGCTGCTACAGATAGTTTATTCCTTCTCCTCCTGGAAATTGCTACCGGAGTCCAAGCAGTAGCTTCTGCTTCTTAAGATGGTGCAAACTGCCTTTAAAGGGCTGATTAAGCACCCAGATACACACAGTACCTGCAGCTGACATGGGTCAGGGAGTAGTTAATTTCTGTCCTGGAGCTCCCATCTTCTATGGGTTTTTGTCCTGTCCAATGTAACAAAGTAAACTCACTGACACCTTTGACAGCTTTTTACCTCAACTTGGGATAGTGACTTCTGCAGCCTAATAATATACCCCTCCACTAAACACAATCTTTGCATTGATTTTAGATAGAAATACAGTAGAGAAATGACCTTTCTGCAAATAAAAACTATTTTCTCCAGCTTCTTTTTCAAAAGATTATCAAAGCACAGGAGGCACATTCTGCTGTAACTCTTTGGCTATAGCTCTGCTCCCCCATCTGGGAAGTAAAGCAGCATCAGTCCCAGCTTTGGCAGGAGCTGCCAAGGCAGGCAGTTACCAGTTCAACCCCAGCAAGGGTAGGGAGCAGGAGAGACAGGTACTAATATCCTTGAGGGCTAGAAGGTTATTTGGAGATGAGATGCAGTTAGGTGGCTAACAGAAAAGAGGGGGGAAAAAAAAAATTGTTCTGTGGTGACCTGTGAGACCTGTAAACAATAAACAATTCCTTCTACCAGAAAGTGTAATGGGGACAAGTGAAAAAGGAGCACAGTAAAAGGAAAAGCAACCAGTCTGCCTTGGGATAAGAGTGAAGAGGGCAGGGGTACTACCATGCGTGGCATAGCACCCAGAGTATGAATACCAAGTACATCTGAAGATGCAGAGCTAAATCTTGCTGTCCTTTCTCCTCACAATGAGGGTCGGGGCAGAGCAGAAACATATGACATGGGTCATATTAGTAGCAGAGGCTGCTGAGGATGGCAGGAGAGCAGAAAAGCTACAAAAGTGTGTGAGGGCAACCAGGACTTGGCACCAGGTGCCATCACCCAATAAGGAAATGCTGTTTGCAACCAACAAATGAAGGTAGAATCTGGAAGCTAGCACTGCCCATTGAATCTAGCTCCTCACCCTTCATATGAGCTTGGCGGAAAGCAGGAACACTCCTGTAGCCTTCATGCCACTTTACTTGGAACAAAGTATTGGGGCATGCAGGAGGGCGAACAGCCATTTACTGGTAATGTTAATTGTACCATGATTTTGTACCTGGCTGGTCTGGGCAAACAGGCACCAAGGGCCCAAGACAGTTGTTGTCTGGAGTTTTTTTGTAATTAGGGGTCAAATTAAAGCTGATGTGTGCAACACAGCTTCTGAGCAAAGGAATCACCAGCCCTGCCTTCTCCCACCACAATATCTGTGACTGTGCTTCTGCAAAGTCACCTGGTGGACCCTGGCACCTCATGTTTTGGAGAATAAAGGTAAGAAAAAGAAGGAAAATTAAAGGAATTATTTTTTCAAGTGGGGAATAGAGGCATAGAACTACATGTCACTCTATTCTGGCGTACAGGAGCCAGTCTAGCTTTTAGAGCAATGCTTACTTGTACCATGGCCTGATGCTTTCTGAGAAATAAGCCTTATTTAAGCAAGACTTCCAGCTCCCTGGGGTGGGGTGCATGTAGTTACTGAGTTTCACTCTGTATCCACATGACGTACCAGAGATCACAACAAGCTAGAGGCAAAGACAGACCTGGCCCTTGTGCGTGCCATGCTCACCAGGTTGATTCCCTTTTCCTAGGACAGGAAACCTACAGGATCTACCAGAACTGAATACTGAATTGCCAGACATAACCTAAACCCTAAAGCATTTAGAACAAATGCAGAGGTTACTTTCATACTTCAGTACTAAAACAGCTCAGTCCCACAGCTCCTGGTTTGAGTCCCATGCCATAGGTGCTAGAGTAAGGCTTGCTCCCTCAGTGTGAGCAAGGCTACCAAGAGCCTCTCTGGCAGCCAGTCCCTGGGCTGTACTGGGCAGGATCCTGCTGAGCTGCCTCATCTTCTGCATGTAGGGCCAGAAACCTCCTGGGGATCCACACAGCGGACAGGAAGAATGATATGAAGATGAGAGGTCTAGCCCACGCTGGCAGCTCGTTTCCAGACACACACACAGAACTCTGATTTGGTTTAATTACCAGATTTCTGCCTTAACCACAACCACCAGATGTGCCTCAGATGAAACCCAGACCCTCATACAGTTTCTCACCAGAACTTCCTTTCAGCTCAGACACCACTTCACTCAGCAAGTCTCTGGTCACCTGGTAGAGGTAACATGAAATTACGATTATTAGACTCCCCTATTCTTTTCTGGCCATCTAGTCTGGGCTGCTGCAAGTTAATAGCTTCAATGCATCCTTGTGCTACATCCTCTCCCCCCAGGAACTTATAGCAGTATACCTTCCTTGCAGCCTGTTTTTTTATCCCATCACTAGACCTGTAGTAAGAAGACCTCTCTCCTCAACCCCTTCCCGCTCAGCCTGGTGTGTTCTCACAAGCTCAGGACAACTTGCTGGCCCACCTAGGATTTAGGGCAGTTTTCTGCCCCAAGAGCCCAAATCATAGGTTTTTGTTATCTAGCAGCCCCTTACCAATCTCAGCCCACATCTCAGTGATCAACAGTCCCCACCTGCTAGGCAGCCAGCTCCCCTCTGTTTAGCAGTGTTATCAGAAAAGCACCCAAGGCCAAAAAAGTACAAGTATCAAGATACAAGTGTCAAGATTTATCGGGTATGTAATATATCCTTCCTGGGGGAGAAGGTAGCTTGCCTCCTAAACGCACATATCCATCTCCCAGGAGGAGCTGGGAGACACGCAGGTTTCATTCTTTTTCTGCCTCATTTTTCTTTACCCTAGTGAAGGGCTCAGCTGATTTCTGTTATCTGTCCTTGTTTCTGGTGGTGGGTAACACCAACCCTTAGCAGAGGCTTGAGGAAAGCACAGTTACTACCTTCCCTCCCCAGCATTTCATCTTCCACATTCCCCACTGGGACACACTATGGTGTCCTGCCCTGGCATGGGCAGCTGCCTGCAGGTGCCACTGCCACTCAGATAACCAGTGATTATTGCTATGACGGTCACTGAACATCATTACCCAGAGGAAAAAATAGGGTATTTATTAGGCCATGGCCATTTCTGAGAGCAAAAACTGCAGTTGGGGTCTGTCATCCCCGTGGTCCAGACAGGAGAAAAGAAGTCCTTTGCACCTGTCTGTGAGCCTTATTGCCAGCAGAGAGGAGCTGTATTTGATTTTATTTTTTTTTTAACAGCTCAGTAGATCATGTCAGCAGACAACAATGTGCTCACTCCACAAGACACAGAATTTGACAGGCAAAACAACCTGCCAGTTACTTATCATTAGTGCAAATGACTGATTTTTTGGTTCACTGGCAGTTCAGAATAATCTGAAGGTTTTATTTTGAGTCAAACTGAAGAAATTTTTTTCAGAACTTTCAGCTCACCTTGATATTTCACATTTCTGCTCCAATCTCCTTAAAAAGAAGCTTTTAATTCTCTTTAAAAAGCTGCAAAAAGGAGGATGCTTCATTTGATCCCAGACTATTTCTGTTAGTTTAACTTCCAGATAAAAAAGGCAGGATTCAATAGCAGACATTTCTCCCCGTAAAGAGAAAATTCTGGTCAGTTGAAACCCCAGATTTTCCTTGGACAAAGCCCTTATAGAAAATTTCAAAATAGCCTTAGCCTGCCTTCCCTTCCCTGCCTTCCCCCCTCCTGTCATAGTGCAAATGCCATCACCCACATCTGTTTTTTGTAGGCTCAGAGATCACAGTCAAAATGGAAAGGGCCACTCATTTCCCATCACTCTTCTCCCTCACTCCCAACAGGGTCCCCAAGGCACATCAGCAGAATCCCATTTTGCCTCATCCCTGACTATTTTGGCCATCCAGAGCCAGCTTTATGCCATCCACTGGCTTGGAAAGAAAAACACTTTGAAGAGTCAACCATGGTGGTGGGGGGGGGGGGAAGAAAAAAAGAAAAGCAGTAGGTGTGCAGGCCAAGCCTGCAGGTGCTTCTGCAATTGAGTCTTGGCTCAGGGCAGCAAGTATTAGTGACTTTTAATTTCCTCTGTCCCCAGGCATCCTGGATAATAACACTCGGATAGCACTGATTCAACTCCTGACCTGGCAGACAGTGCTGGGTGTCCCACCATGCTCCATTGAGTACAGTAAGCTTCACATAAACCTGCTAAGCCACTGGGCTAGTTTGGTGAGTCATTTAATAACACTGAACGTGCTTTTCCCTACAACTTTGCAAGGAGAAGAAGAATCTTCTGCCAGGGAATTAGAGACCCCCAAACAAATTTTAAACACAAATTGAATTTTTTAATTGGACTGGAGTGCTGAAGCATATTCAGATCTTGACCTCAAATCAGATCAGAAAGGAGAAGTAGGAAGTCAGTTGGCCCTGGAGGTTTGCAGGGGGTCACAGGTGCCTTTAATAACTGTTTTTTCAAATTAATAGCTTGGTTAGGGATGGGAATAGACTAAAGATCATACCAAGGAGTTGAAGTTTTAGACCAGTTTTCTTTGTAACAAGAGCTAATATCACAGGAAGATCACAACTGGAACAGGAGGTTAGAAAGACTAATGGATTACTGCATTTAATCTCCTGCTATTGCAAACTTTCTCTTCCTATAAATTGTGGCAATTTTTTGAAGTTTGTCAAGTCACATCCTTAGGCAGGACTTTCTTGCATTCATTGTTCCTACTGGGAAGCAATTTCAAAATCTGAGGGTTAGAAACTTTCTCCTAATTAGAAGCCAAAGACTGTGGTTAGTGAATAACATTATTCTTTAGCTTTAGTAGCTATTCTGCTCAACTCTTTAGGAGTAACTCACCAAGAAGGTGTAGACCTGAATGGCAATAAAGAGCAAGTTATATTTATCCCTGTCTTGAGAGAACAGTTGCCAACCAACTGCTGGATCATGACCACATTGTTTTAGCTGATGTCTATCAATCAGCTGTTGGTTACCCTGTAAAAAGTGTTGAACCATTACTTGACCTCCAATTGCCCAGAGCAGCACTTTCTGCTGTAGTTTGCCCCCATGATCTGGAAAACCTACATATAGTAGACTGTAGGATGGGTACCAGTCGTTGCAGGGGTCCTATTACTGTTCAGGACGAGGACAGGATTAGTGCCAAGGCGGAGTGGGCTTCACAGGTCTCATGGGCTAACTGCTCAAGCCACCACAAGCTGAATTGGCCCAGCAGGGCAGTTGTACTGCTACCCTGTGCTGCCTCCCATCTCATCCTTGTTCTCTGCCTTGACTGCACATAGGATCACATTTCCGAAAGCGTCAAATGGAGCTGAGCTGAGTCAAGAGTTTGCAAGTAACTTCCTGGAGCTGCTTTGAGAATTGCAGACTCCAGGTAGAATTTCAGATCTACATCTCCAGTTCAGCACCTGCCAAAGAAGCAACAAGAACATCTTTGTGAGTTTCTGAGAGCCACTGAGTTGCAAAGTGCTTAAGCATTTGGCTGCTACTGAGAATCCTAGTCCGATGTTTATTCAAGTGATGACCTGAGCACCTAGAGCTCCATTTTGCAGACAACAGGAACCAGGAGCAGTTGACATTTTTGAGCATCTTCGATCTATTAACTGACATTTCCTGAAGCTGAAAAGCCTTTGGGTTGGCTGCCCAGGAGAGAAATCCCCCTGCCCCTAAACAGCTCCTGCATAGGCCTTGGCAGTGGGCCCAGTCAATGTCAACAAGCTTTGAGCATGACTTATAGCACTATCTGAGACAGTGAAGAAAGTGGAACCTCCCATGACAGCATTCACATTCAGGTCGTGTTCATGAAACTACTAGTCATTAATACCAAAAACAGTGGAGAGGTTTTTTTACCATGTGGGCTTCAAAGTTCTTATCAACAGGCAGAGTAGCATCTTTCACATAGCTCCTTGGAACACGTCTGTGCCACAAGCCTACCCCTCACACCCATCTGACAGCAGGCTGGCCCACGGCAAGGCACAGCTTCCTCCTCATTTCATCCTCCTCCAACACTCCCATTTGCGTTTTGTCCACTTGTTGCATCCTGTCTAATTCCTGTTCAGACGTTCATCAAGGAGGGGAAGGTTGTTTTTGCTACTCATCTGTGCTGCACCCAAAGTAATGAGCCCAGAACCTTTATGCGATCTCCTGCCTGATACTTTGATTTAAGCTGGGACTACAAGGAAGATTTTCCTTTCTTCTCACCTTGACAACCAAGTGAAAAACACAGAGTTTTAGCAAAACAAAGATAATTGGGAAACGTACCTCAGGGTCTGTCCAAAACATTTAATTGGACAAGAAAAATTCTGGGGTTGGAGTTATTTAACTTTGCCCTCTCCCTTTTCACACTTTTCAACAACATTTCTGCACATAGAAAATACCTTTTTGAAACAGAACTCAAAATGCTGTCTGCAAGCTATGGGAAAATGTTTGATCTCAACATCCCCATTCTTCCCTTGACCAAAACTCAAACCATGTTTGACACTAAGGAGCAAATAGGCTGGGCGTTACAGGAGTTCTGGCGCATACTTGCTGCTCTTTTGCAAACTCTTGCCAGTTCTTCATGCAAAGCAACACAACCAGGACTTCAGGTCATTTGTGACCTTGGCCTTATTCGAAACAAATGAGAGCCTAATGCTTACAAATTCTAAGTCCTAATCCCCAAACATCCAAAAACCTCACTTTGTTTGCTCAGTATTCAAAAAATAAAGGTGTTTTTTTTTTTTCCCCTTCTTTTCAAACAAATCCTTCCTGCCTTTGGACAAGCTGACTTTGTGTGTGTCCTTGAGTGTATTCAAGAGGAAGGCAGAATGTTTCTTTCCCATTACACGGCTTGACTTATCAGCCCAGCGAAGGTTTGTGTTTCAGGTGTGGCTCCATGCCAGGTGTGACAGGCCACTCACCATTCACACAGCACAGAGGCAGGGGTACAAAGCATATATAGGCTTAGAGACTTTTCTTTATCAAAAGCACCAGGAAACCATGCTCTCACCTGCTGCTCCTCACAGACAAGCAAACAGGCCCTAGCCCCAGAAGATGGGTCAGGAGGAATTAAATTATATTTAACAGGTTGATTGAGAGATATTAAATGATTTGCCCACTGAAAGCAAGCATAGATTCTCAGCTGTATTTCAATTTCACTGCTCTATGGCCAAAGTCCATGGAGAAGAGGTGTTAATAAAACTGAGGCAAGATGTTTGCTGCTTCTAGTGTATTATGAAGAGCATTAATGCCGAGATTTTTACTTTCTAAAGTGGACCAGAAATTATTTACAAGTGAAAGACCAACAAGGAAATCGTTCCTAGACAGGGTTATGAGCCGGTGCTCTGGGTAATGCCACTGCAGAGACAGGTTGCATCCAAGGTTATTCGTAAAAGTCTGACCACCTTGAATCCATGGGAGGTATCTGTGACTGCACACAAACAGCAAAACAAACTGGTAATTCAGCTTCCACCTATTAATTTGGAAACTGCGTATTGTATTTACATATAAATGTAAAATAATCTACATGCAAACTGTTTTCATTTATGTGTCATAATGAAAATGGACTCCATATGCTGTCTGGATGTTCAACAACCCCCCCACACCTCCCCCAAGACCTTATACCATTCTTCCTTGTGCCACTTTTCATTCACCTAATATCTCATGAGGTTACCCAGAGATTAGTGCAAGGATCAAATACTATGTTCAGTTTTGGGCCCTTCACTACAAGAAAGACACTGAGGTCCTGGAGCATGTCTGAAGAAGGGCAACAAAGCTGGTGTAGTATCTAGAGCACAAGTCTTATACAGAGCACTTGAGGGACCTGGGGTTGTTTAGCCTGAAGAAAAGGAGGCTCAGTGGACACCTGAAAGGAGGTTGTAGAGAGGTGGGGATCAGTCTCTTCTCCCAAGTAACAAGTGATAGGACAAAAGGAAATGGCTTCAAGTTGTGCCAGGGAAAGTTTAGATTGGATATTAGGAAAAACTTCTTCACAAGCAGTGGAACAATCTGCCCAGGGAAGTGATGAAGTCACCATCCCTGGGGGGATTTAAAAGACAGGTGAATGAGGTGCTGAGGGACATGGTTTGGTGGTGGGCTTGGCAGTGTGAGGTTAGTGGTTGGACTCAATAATCTTAAGGGTCTTTTCCAACCAAAATTATTCTATGATCATTCAGAACATGTATCTCCAGCAGGATGTGTAGTGAACAGTCCACATTTCTCTTTCACCAGTGAATCATTAGAAACTATGCCCTAGTGTTCTTCAGTTGCCTAAAGAGGTATCCCTTTGACTGGCTAAAGTAACCAAAACAGCCTTTGCCTGTAGTGGATTGAAAAGTGGTGCCTTTGGCCAAGGGGCCACCTCTTTCTCCTAGCAGACCAACTCTTGCAGAAAGGAAGGAGAGGTGGAGATGGTAGGAAAGAAGGGAAATTCCTCCTGAGTTATGGCACGTATAAGGAGATTGCAACCTCTGAGGGCAGTGCAGCCAGTGGTAGCTTATCCAAGTTCCTATCAATCGTTGCACTCAAGTTAGGTGTCTCTGTACCCTGGAGAAGTTGCAAACATTTGCAGGCTGTAGGTAATCCCCAAGTAGGTAGTTTTGGCTAGTTAATTATGCCCTGAAGCTCTTCTTCCCTCTCAGACTGAATTCATAGCCCTAATTTCACAAACTGAATTAATGCCCCTGATTCATAGCCTGGACAGAACTCTTAAAACAGGTGAACCTCAGATGCCTGGTGCTTCTGGTGCAGATTTTTAGGTGGCATGCCAGTTCAGCAAGACCTTCAGGATTTGCCAATCATTTCACAGGACAAGGTCCAGAGCACTCAGGTGGGTACCTAGTTCCTTCCCACACCTTGGGACAAATTCAGCATTCCTAAAACCTTTCTTCAAGTCAAACCATTTCTGAAGCATTCAGCAGATACAAGAGCTCAAGTCACTTTTTATACAGTAGGTGCTGATGTGGATGTCCTGATCATGGGAGCACAGAATCCTGCAGTCCTAGAGGTGTTTACCATTACAATAATCCCACAAGTTAGGTCAGTGTTGCTATTTCCATTGTACTGCTAGGGAACTGAGTCACAACACTGATGTAACTTGCCTGAGGCAGAAGATGGATTCTAGAGCAAAACAGCAAGCTGAATACAAGTATCTCAAATTCCTGGCAGTCACTCCAAGCCCAGGCCATCCCAAAGGCTTGTCACATTTGTGATAACATCTGGAAGGGCTTTAGGTGGATGTCTAAGATTTTCTCTTGCTTGAGCATGCACGGAAGTGCCAGCCATACCTATTTGGGTGAATCTTCTGCAGCAGTATGGGATGCCATTGCATCACAGCTCAATAACATTCTGCAAAACCCTCAAGAAGAAAACCTGGTGCCAGGCACGGGATCGCCAGGCGAACTGTGGGCAGCCAAGGAACCTCCAGCACAAGCAGCATCATGCAGCATCTGATTCAAAGCCTGGCAGCAGCCATTGTCTCCAGCATGCTTTGAACACACTTGTTCAAGTGATCACTCAACACCAGAGGTATTTGTCAGATCTGCTTTTGCATGTGATAAGGTCCAGCTGGCAAGAGATAACTATTAGACTTTCACAGTGCACTGCATACACTCCAAATGAAGCAAACCCAGATCTTAAAGCCATCAATCACAGCACAATGTTTTGTCTTCCAAGAGGAAGCTTAGTTCTTTTAAAATCCAGCTTCAACATAATGCTTGATTAAAAGTGCAGAAGCTACTTAACAACTGCACTTACTAGCAATGCTCCTTGAGACTTTGAGATGCCCTTATCTATTCAGAGAGCAGCCAAGGGATGGCAATGCTCCACCTCTGGCTGGCTCCATATTGTGGGGCATTGTTTTCTCAAGACAATAATGAACATGGGATTAAAATCCTGTTGAAACTAATGGAAGGCATTGAGAAACTTGGGCTTAGTTCTCCAGCAGCAGAGTACTAGCCACTAGGCACCAGGGTAGGCTATGACAGATTTTATGTTTTATTGTACAAAGATAAAAACCCTGCCTGGAGTTTGTACAGCTGGAAGATGAATAGAGCCACTGCACAAAAACCTCCCACCACTGGCAGCAGCAGAGAGATAAAAGTTGCTAGAATTTGATTGCACCCATTATTAAAAGTTATCTTTAACCATCTCTATGTCTATTGATTTCTAGCCAACTATTAACTAGCAATGGCCTTAGTGGCTTGAAAATAACTGGGGAAGTCAAGTAAACAAAGGGGAACCCAGCTGCATACAAAGAACCAAGGTATTTACAGAGACCCTCTTTGCTTCTGCTCGTTGCAATAAACTTGTGCTAAGTGTTTTTCCATTTGAACATCTGAGTCAATGATCCCAGAAGCTGAGGGTGTGGACAAGCAACTGAGTATACAGAGAAGCAGAAGGAAGGAATAGGAGCTAATTGTAATTGTGTCTAGAGCCCTGAATTAAAGTAATCTCAGGCAAAGTCAGAAAACAGAGGCTCAGGTTTTAGGAGCTTGGCTCCACTGCTGTAAGCCCTCATGTATATTAAGCAGAAGCATTCATTATACACAAGTCAGTTTGACTTTTTCAGGACATACCATTATACTGTACCTAGTGTTGAAGAAGGCCACTTTGTGTTGTTTAAAAGCCTCATGAAAATGGGCAGTAGTATTTCTTTCAGAATGAGAAACCACATATTTCATTATACATCTATATTCTATCATCCAAGCTGCTCCTGGCCTCATCGTTCCTCTTTGCATGACCTAAGAATTTGCACCCTATGTCCTTTCACTCCACCAGCATATCTCCCCTAGTGTCCCCCACATTTTCCTTTGTGCAGAGCTCTGACATCCCCTGACCTACCTCATGATCCACCATGACCTACCCCTTTCCCAGCCCAGCACCACTTGCATCCTCAAAACTCTTCCCCCTCCCAGTACATGCAGGTCCTTCCCATGTCCTGTAACTATCAACTGGGAAAGAAGCAGCATTTGCTTGTGCCTTGTTTCAGGCTATTTTTACTTCAACTGGACAGTCATCCAGTTGGCCAAACTGTACCTATAACTTTTGAAAATTCCCAGAGTCTTGTACACAGGGCACACTATTGCCTAACCATTTATTTTCAAGAAGCTTTTAGTAACGAGATTATTTAGGTGCCCACTTCCCTGCTTAGATTGGCTGAAGATTGTCAACAGGTTCTAAAACTTCTGAAGGAATACAATAAAGACACCGGTATTACTCTTTCAGCAATAATTAACATTCTTACACACCACCTTCTGCACTACCTTGTTTTTGACCTTGATTAGAATTATGGTCAGAGCAGTAGTTCCTAAGAAAGTCTCTCAACATCTTGGAAAAATACTGCCAAAGTGTAAGCCTGTTGATTAAAATCCCATCTTAGACCTAGTAGCCAATCTGTGCATGACAGGAACGTTAAACATGTCCAAAATGAGGCCAGTTATGGTAGCCGTACAGATCGAAGAGGGAAATTCCAGAGAGAAATGTGGGATCCATTGGGTTTCGAAATCAAATGTAGGTCTGGTTTTCCTTAAAAGAGAACAGAGGTGGGGGCATTCACATATCCAAGTTCACAAAGGGCATGGTCAGTGGTAGTGGAGAAAAAGTAGCCAGTATCTCTTTAGTCATAGTCCCACACTCTTGCAAAAATCTGGTGCTTCCAGTTTGTGGGGAAATCATTTAGAAAAGCTTCATGTGCTTTCTCATTCTCACCATAGGCAAACCAGGACTGCAGGGGCAGCATAAATAAAAAAAGTCATTTGAGGCCAGAAGAGGAAGCTATCCAAATTCTTCTTAATTTGAAACCTAAGTAGAATGCTAAATATTTTGGCAATTCAGCCATCCACACAGATGATTATTTTTGGACTGACACTCAGATGATCCTCCAGCCAGCTATCCTCCTCAAAGAACTTTTGAACCTTTTGACTCAATTTGGGCACGTTTGAAAGAGCTGTAAAAATTTTGGCAACAAGAACTGCCCACAAGGTTTGGGAGAGCACATGGAGGAGTGGAGATACAGACTCAGATGAGCTGCCCACTGTGGAAAGGCACGTGGTACACAACCCTTAGGAAATGGCTGCCTGGCCAAACAGCACGTGTGTCCTTGCTGGCCAACTGTTGCTTGCACAGCTCTGTCCCAGCTACAGCATTATGTTATCTTCAGTGTCCTAGAGTCACAGGAAGAGCAGTATGAAAAGAGCTGGGGTTATTATGGTAGAAACAGAAGTAGGATGAAAAGGCCAAAGGACAAAAATCCACAGGAGACCTCAGGAACTCTGGTGTTCAGGAAACAACAAGGCTCTTTCCCATCCCTTCATCTTCTTCCTGTGAAGGGTGAGATTACCCACCCTAAAGGCAGGAAGACACATACACCTCCCTCACCAGAAGAGGCATGGCATTATAATAGCAGGGCTATTTTTTCCCCAGGAAAAAGGATGAAATCAGCTATTTACACTGGACAAATTACAAGCTCTGGAAAGCACACAAGGCACACAAAGAGAGCAGTTGTATCACAAATACAGTTATGGTAGGGGGAACCTATTGATTAGCTTTCTAAACATGGTTGCCCAATCAATAGCAATTTCTGGAAATGCCTGGTGCTTATTTGGTGCAGCTTGTACAATGAGGATAAGTAATAAGAGTACTTAAGGAGTGTGTCTCCCAACACCATTGCTGAGCCCATACAACACAAAAAGAGAACATGGTACACCAGTTGCACAAAACAGGACTAATCCACTATACTTCTAAAAAAAGAAAAAAATCACAAGCTCAAATCTGAAAAACAACCACACTATCAAAAGTACCTGATCCCAAAGGTGGTGTACAGAAGTTCTTGCTGCTCTTGATGTAGATGGCTGTCACTGGAGCCAGAAACTCACCCATCTGGGCAAGCCATGGATCCTCCTATGATCCCAGCTCTACAGAAGGACACAAGATACTTATCTCCTCCCTGAATTACTAGACTGCTGTAGGGGTAACTCTGAGCACAGTAAAAGCCCCAGACCTTGGAGGAGAGAAAAAGGGACAAAGCAGCTAACCAGAACAATTTGCCTGACACAATGCCTCCATGCCAGCACCAGCCCAACACCGTTCATGGCCTTCTGCCCTCTTCCCACACCTTGCTCTCCAAAGGGACTCAGCCATGCTAGGGCAGTGCAGAGTCCCAAAACGGGCAGCAGGACCCTAGAGAGACCACAGCTCTGACAAAACAGCAGTGCAGCAAGAGGCATGGAGGGTGAGCATCTCACCAGTGGGGCTCCTGAGAGCCCCCAGTTAACCCTGACCCAGGCTCCTGGATATATCACAGCCCTGCACTAAAAGTAGCACCTGATGGGAAAGAGGAAAAATCCACCTCAGCTCCCCAGGGGCTTCTCCACTTCCCTCATTCACAGATAGGAAGTTTGCTCACATTGTAACATGAGATCATAGCACAGGAAAGACTGAGGAACCAGACGCTCGTTTAAGCTGCAGTGTTTTTACTGCAGCTGCCAAGGATAACGATGCTTGCGTGAAATGTGTTTGCAGATATCGCTCACAGGCCTCCAGTGAGGTGGCCTGTGCAAGAGCCACTGGCCAGCTCATCATAACAAAGACTTTCACCCACCCTACTTGTTTCCACCAGCAACATCACTCCAAACAAGATGAGGCAGGCAGTTTTCCTATCTACACTACAGCACCAACGCTACTCATGTTAGTGATGGCTGGAGGAAGAGGAGAGAGAAAGGTGCTTGCAACTTAATCCCTCACATAGTTTTTGGCTGCTAGTCTATTCGCATGCAGATTGGTGCCAGCCCAGTGGTGAGAGGACAGGATAGCTGCTCTTCTCACTGGGCATAGCCCAAAGGCATTTCACATTCTCCCTTAAGGCCCTAAAGACATTTCCCGTCAGCACAGCCTTCCTCAGGAGGTCTCAGGACACAGGTTTCTGGGGCAAATACTGAAACCTTAAAACCTTATCTTGCCTACAGGAGAAGTGTAATTTACTCCATCCTTCAGTGGAGGACTCTATGGAGCTGCAATGGTCTGTAAATCATAGTAGGATGAGAAGAGCTTATGTGGAGTAAGGATGACTCACTTTTCTGCTCTTAAAACACTGGTATTACTCACCAGAAAACTCCCAACATATTCTGAGGGATTTCAGTGTTTTTTTGTCTTTCGTTAGCAGCTCATCTTGTTTGCTTCCTCATCACAGCATCCTCCTCGTAAGAACTTCCTGCATCCTTTGCCATCCCTTCACATCATCGCAGCAGCCGAGCAGCCCATGGAGGCTGGAAAAGACATTAAGTAGTTAGTGATCTCTTTGTCACTTAGAGAGGGCCACATCAGCCTCCATGACTTCAGCCAGTGTTCACCAGCACCGTTAGACACTGAGGTTGTGGGTTGCATGGATTTTCCTTGTGACTCAAAGCAATTTTCATTTACAGTCTAGAGCTGAGCATGCATTACCAAAGGGTGTGTAAATGAAAGCCTTCAAGCTTATTGTACAAATGGGATTTGTACCATTATTTGGCTTCCTGTGGCTCCTAGGAAGGAGTGCACACACGCTGCTTTTGGGTAGAATTATGATACAGCAGGTATGGGGAATTAAAGACATAGCCAAGCTGCTTCAGCTATCTGTGCCTAGTTTCCCTAGCTGTAAAACATGTTTCCTTTGCATTGACCTTGGGGCTAAACAAATTTCTAGGCCTGGAGCTGCTTCACGCAAAAGACTATACCGAAACAAAGACAATTTCTTGAGGACATGGAAAGCAGAGAAAGGGAATACATTTAACTTAAGAGTGTTGCGGGCAACATCTACCCTTTAATTTCTCTCCATCCTACAAAATCTTAAAATTTCTCCTCTTGCTTTTTGTTGTAAATAATTGACATGTGAAGTGCTGACTCATAAGTCTGGGGTTACAGGAAAGGAAACTTTGTTTCTTGGTTAAAAAATTAATTTCATAGCACAAGCAGCTTCCTCCAGGGCTGACTGGCAAGTCCTCAGCCACATAGCGCGCCCTGCAGACACCAGCAATCCACCAGTGGTAGAATTTCCCAGATAGTGTGTGGTTCTGCCTCTCATACTGCAATGGGGGAATCCAAACGCTGCCCCACTAAAGAGCTTGGCAATACCATTCAAAGTGAAGCATAGAAGAACTCCCTTCCCTTGGTGCTAATGCAGAGGTAGGGCTATGTGAGTGTGCGAGGTCATGTTCTGCATCCTCTGGACCCACCTGGGCTTTTACTTGCTGCTCTGCCTGAGCAAGAGGAGTTTGTGCTGGGGCTGCAATATCCACAAGCTGTCCCCCAATGTTGTGCCGGTTCAGCCATCATAATTTTATGCTGCCATTGGTTACCTGTTCACACAGGCCAATGCTGAACTCAACAACATCCCCTTGGAAGCCTTTCAGACAGTCCTGCCATGGGTTCCTGTGGGCCCAGCTCCTCCACCGCCCACTGTGGTATTGGCATCACCTGCTGGACAGAACAGAGATGGCTCCCTCAGCAGCCCTTCACACAGAAGGCCATCACCAAGAGAGCTCAGCAAGATGCAACTAGCCCCAACATAAACCATCCACAAACTAATCAGCTCCTGGTTGATATAGCCCTGACCTTGCCCACCACCTCAACCATGACCACCTGGGAGAGGATGGGGGCACAAAGACACAGGTGGGCCAGGTTCTGCCTCTGGAACCTGAAGCCATTTGGGGAAACAAAACATACTGGTGGGTTGCGATTTATCCATAGGCCAACTCTAATTCGGGGCCTATGCCTCAGGCCCCAGCACTTCACCTGCCCATAAACAGCACACCAAATTTCAGCCTCCCCCAGTTATTGCTGTGCCAAAATAACAGTGAAGAGTGTCCCCAGAGCTCAGGACTTGAGGCTGCAGCACTGACCACAAACAGCTTCATTCCTCAAAGATCTTACCATATAAAGGAACAGAGGAAATATTATCTGTACGTCACAGGAGAGAAGATGCTCAGATCCTTAGATTTTTTTCTGCACCTGACCTACACTGATTTCCACAGCAGTCAGGCACTCGCACTCCTGCAATGAGCCACACATCAGTGACTCACCCAGCGTCAGACAGAAAGTCTGCAGCGTGGTGGTGAAGACAACTTCACTCTTCTGGTGCTCACAGAGACACTTCTAGCATCCAGGGCACAGTGACACTTCCTCTCACTCCCTTCAAGCAGCATTATTTCATCATGTCTGCTAGGCACAATTTTTTGCTGGAGTTCAGTACTTTTATCTCTACTCTTTGATGGACACTCCTGTGGTTCATTTGACTCATCTTCTTTCTAATATTTTCATGATAGAATTCAACACCCCCTCCCTTCTCCTCAGACTTTGCAGAAAAGATGAATTTGGAAACTTCTTTCTCAGAGCAAATGATGATAGCAGCTCTATTGTGTCTGAGAAAATCACAGTCTGTGCCTTCAAAAATCATAGGAATGTTGTTGCTATAGCTGTGCATTATGTTGACTATGGTTGTGCAAGGTACACAATAGGGAACCAGCCTCTGTCCCACAGAGCTAGCAGTCTTAACAACAATCGATATACTGAACATTTACTATATAAATATTTAGCTAAACAAAGCATCCAAGTCACATAAAAGCTCAATGTATTGAAAAGGTCAATGGAGAAACAAGTTTTTCAGGAGAATCAGTTTATCCCTGGTATGGTAATTTACAGAGCTTCCTTGTCACAGAATCATAGAATCATAGAATGTTTTGGGTTGGAAGGGACCTTTAAAGGTCATCTAGCCCAACCCCTCTGCAGTGAGCAGGGACATCTTCCACTAGATTAGGCTGCTCAGAGATCCATCCAACCTGATTTTCAACGTTTCCAGGGATGGGGCATCTACCACCTCTCTGGACAACCTGTGACAGTGTTTTACCATGCTCATTGTAAAGAATGTCTTCCTTGTATCTAGTATATATCTCCCCTCTTTATTTTAAAAACATCCCCCCCTCATATTTAAAGAGAAGTGAAAGCTCACAGGAAGACAAAAACCATTGAGACATAAACCCTTCCTAAGTGAAACGTCCTCCACTTGAAAAAGGAGAGGAGTAGAAGAGCTCCAGAAATTGAGCAGCATCTGCCTGTGCAGGACTTGACAGACCTGGGAAGTGTTCTGTTCCTATGGTAGGGACAGATATCTGAGAGGCAGGGTAGAAAGGGAGTTATGCTGGCTTGAATCTCATATATCAGGACAGATTAGTTTGTTGAGGAGTCATCAACAGGTACAGATGCTGCTGTGTATGTGAATATGAGAGGAAAAGAGATGGCACACCACAAGCATTAGGAGAAAACACCAAATCTTACTCTTATTGGGAGAAAGATTTCCTTGAGCTCTTGATGCTAATAGGAGTGGGGGGAAAGTGTTTCTCTTTGCTCTTGAAGGAATGCTTTCCAATTTAAATAATAACCAACTCTAGAGTGAAGTGGGATGCCCCTATGCAGAGCCTATACAATAGCAATCTGGTTGTTGTTTCACAAGCAAAGCTTAAATCACTAGAAAGTTCTTGTGGTACTTCCCTCTAGCACTCTCACTACACACTGCAAACCACTGAAAGAAAGACAAAGGACTCTTACAAACATGGAAACAGGGCAGGTTCACAAACCTATGTCTACTTTAAGGGCTCTTAAAGATTACTGAGGAACCAGCATCTGAAGCCTGTGAGACCACACTGTGGCCAGCCTTGAATCCCTGCTGTTCCTCCATGGCATCCAAGCACAGTCCTCTATGGCTGCTTCAGAGAGTGGAGGGAGGCCACCACATCTTCTCTGTGATGGCAGGACAAGAGACAAGATGCGTGATGACAGAAAATAAAAAAAAGAGACTAGAAGAGCTTCATTTCCTCTTGGTCAGGCCAGCTTTGTTAACCAAAATGCTTGGAGAAACTGTGGGTACAAGCTATGGGCTTGGCAGTGATGTGGCGGACTATCTGAGCAAGGGTACAGATCTCTTGGGAGCAGTCAAAACCACAAACATTTTTTGTGCTTTTCAGCTATACTGAGGACAGGCCATGACTCTGCCCTTCAGCCACTGAGGACCAGAGGTATAGGGGCATGATAGCTGGCCAGACTGCCTTGAGGAGACGTTCTTGATGCAGGTGATGGCTGGGTCCCTTTTGGAGACCTCTGCTCCCTGAGACAAGGTACAAGGACCGATCTCTCTGAAATCTGCATCCAATCACAAGTATCTCTGCGTTTGTGTATAAACATACACATATATGTGTGTGTGTACATATGTATGCACTTTACTTTTCAGGTCACCTAGCACACACTAGCTTAGACTTTCTGAAAGGGATGGCTCACATGGAGGAGCAAGCCCAGGAACACAAAACTTTAGAGCAGTTTAACTCCCCTTAATTTTTACAGCCAGAGAGGACACTTTGTATCATTGAGCACCACATGTATCATGCACCTTGGTCACAACAATACCCAGCAACGCTACAGGCTTGGGGAGGAGTGGCTGGAAAGCTGCCTGGCAGAAAAGGACCTGGGGGTGCTGGTCGAC
>JAVSBS010014030.1:67129-77869 GCA_033124195.1 Coracias cyanogaster
TAAAAAAAAATAAGTGTGGCTGTTTTCCAATAAAAACATTTATGGACACTAAAATTTGAATTTTATCTAATTTTCACATTATAAAATATTCTTCTTTTGAGTGCAGCTGCGCTTCTAACGTGGATTGGCTGAGTCAGGAGAGCACATAAAGAAAAGCAGGAGCTCAGCTACTAACACGACCACGTCCCACACAGAAGTGGACTAGCTTCATGCAGGTGCCGCACCATCTTCCAGTGCCTCCCTGCAGTTCACCCTTGTAGCCAGGAAGGAGAGACAAACTTTTGCAACAGTCACCAAGGAAAATTCATCACACAAGTCAGCTTAGAGTAATGTTAGAAATCCATGGCATGCTCACTTCATTAGTGAGACTATAGATCCAGAAGTTTCACCTTGCCTTATAACATGATAAAGCTGGGCTGACTCAAGGGATTTGAGCGTAGCTATTTTAGGCAGTTCTGCAGGAAAGACAGCATCCAACACTGGAGAACATCTCTTCTTTGCTTCTCCAAACCTTTATCACAATGGAGTCATGGTATCTCCAGATCAGGTACTGTCAGTCTGGAAAGGAGTGGAAGGATCAGGATGGGACAGAGCCCTTTCCCACTCCTTTGTCCTGGAGCTGGGGTTTCAGGTAAGCATGGCTTGGTTGTTCATGCCTAAGCCCAAGGGATGGCCTGCAGGTATGTACTCCTGCAACTGCAGCCACAGTCTAGCCTGTATTGCTTTGGCCTGATCACATTCTTCAATGCATTTCCAACTGCTGTGCACAGCATTCACCAAACCGTTGCCATCCCCTGCATTTCAGGTAAGCTGCAGGACTGTGATCTTGCTAGGTTGCTCTACTGGAAGGTGTTACATCTAAGAGACCAACAATATAGGATGAATATTCCCAATTAGGTGAGGACAGCAGATGATTATATATAAAATAATAATATATTTAATAGCCTCTTAACATTCCTCTTTTCTGAGAATGTGATTCAATGTTGTTGTAGAGAAAATAGCACTTAACAAACCTGATTTTGTTATTTGAGGAGATTGCAAAGTTGCCTGATAAAGGTAACTACGCAGATATGCTATACTTAGATTTTCTACAGGGGGATTGTGCTAAAACCATGACATCCTGCTTAAAAAATAGCACAGAATAGTATGAACCAGAGGATATGTGAGACATATTGAGAGCTGGATAACTGACAGATCTCAAAATGTTGTTGTCAGTGAAGACTCATCCCCAAACAACAAATTCCAAGAATGTTTGAGACTCAGCCCTGCTTTATCCTATGCTTTTTATCAATGATCTGGGAGATAACATAGAATGGCCACTGATAAAGGGCATGGATGACCCGCTTTGGTGGTTGAGGGTGGTTGATGAGGCAGCCACACGAGGGGATGGTGACCACTGGGTAAGCAGGGCTCAGTCGGGATACGTTCCTGAAGCCAATGTTCCGAGGTACCTGGAGGGAGGAGAAGTGTGGGTTGTCCCTTACAAGCAGGACTGCCCACATACAGCAGAGCTCCTGGATGAGGGCTAGAGGTCATTGAAGGCAAGTGGTTCAGTGCAAACACCTCTCCTGACATGCTGACAAACAGGGGCAAGGGCTGCCTGGAAATGAGCACATGGGGAAGGTAGTAAGTAGGATTGGGGAGGTTAATTTGCCTCCATATAAAGCACCAAGACTAAAGTGGATAAGATAACACATCCAGGCCTGGGGCTCACATTTTAATATTCATAAGGTGGTTAAAGTGAGGGCAGGAAAGAGCGACAGAAATGAATTAGGAGTAGAGAAAATGCCTTAAAGCTAGATACTGAAATTGTTCGATCTGTTTCATGCACCCAAAGGGGAAAGAAGAGGAAAATTAAAGGGCGAGTTAAGTTCAGCATATAAGTAATTTCATCAGAGGAAAATAGTGAGTGGGACAGAGCTTTTTAATGTAGTAGAGAATAGCATAAACACAAACCACCACTGGCTAGAATCTGAAACCAGACATATTCAAATGAGCTGCAAGGTGCACATGTTTAACAAAGAGGTGATTAACCACTGGAACAAATGACCAAAGGGGGGGGTAGCTTGTCCTTCTCCTGATATCTTCAGATCGTGACTAGACACCTTTCTGGAAGAGATGCTTTTGGTGGGCCCGAGTCGTTGAGCACTGGTAAAGGGTAACAAGGTAAAAGCAATCGGTCAGCACTCTGTGGGTCAGGTTACACAGACTAATGATTCCCCCTCACCTAAATCCTCTCAGTGTCTGGTACCAATCCACACTGCACACAGAAATGTCTTGTTCATCTGCACAGCACCCTGTGTTTCCGCACCCCTGTTGTTCAGTGAACTTGTCTAGGAAACCCATGCTGGTGCTTGGTGTAGAATAACTTCTGATTCCCACCTGAACGTCTTGATTTCAGACACTATCTTCCCTGAAAGAACCACAAGATTGTATCTAGGTCATGCAAACTTTCCCCCAGACACAGCCTCTGGGTATAACAACAGTGTGGCAGATACAGCATCAGATCACGCATTAGTATATGTGCTTGTAAAGGTTATGCCTCCGAGGTATCAGCTTGGGCTGGGAAAGGAGGGTTCATTCCTCTCCCAGCATGGACAGCAGTAGATTGATAGGCTGACCCTAAGGTTTGTCATCTGTCCCTCATCCTGCAAACATTAAGTGGTTTGTCTTGTACAGCATTATACAAGGTGGTCAAGAACAAAAAGGGAAGAGAACATGCTGTATTTTCATGCCCATAGCAGGGCTGGGGAGGTAACTGGGGAGAAGGGGCTTTACGTTAAAGTTCCCCTTGTGTTACTCACATGTGCATGCAGTCTGCATTACTGCTGAATCACTTTTTTTTTACCAACACATTATACAGATGAAAATATAGCCCTGCCGTGGTCTATAATGGGTCAAGGCCTCAACAACACATGCAAAGAAGGGGGAAGTTGTTCAAGTAGCCATGAAGAATATTTTACCTCCTGTATCCTGTTCAGTTAAATGGCACCCAGAGTGGGTACCAAATATAAAAATATCTGTATAGTTTATGTAACAACATCTATATATTTCTATTTATAAAGCCAGTATATCTCTTCCCTTCATGTACCTTGGGCTGATGCTGAAATGCAAATGACCCAAGCTCTTACAATCTCTGCCCTTCGTCTCTGCTACCCCAAAGAGAAAATCCTCCAAGCCTAGTAGACAAGGGTCCTCCACTTTTGGGTTCTGTCCACCTCGAACCAGATGTGTTGGCTGAGCCAGTGACCACAGAGCTTTCTTGAACCCCTCACTGGCTGGTGAGCGGTATGTGGGCTGGTACACACTCACGTCTGTACATTGGCTGTGTCCCTGAGGAGCCTTTGGTTTGGATGCCAGTGTCTGCATTTGTGATGAATAAGCCATAAGTACCAGGCAGCTCTGCTGGGTCCACAGGCACTATGTTAGTCATGGGGCCCACTTCAAGAGAGAGGGTGGAATATGCAAACACCTCTGTGTCCTAAAAGACAAGTATTTTGGTGCTTGTCACCCATGACACCTTCAATATGTATGGAAAACACATAGGATACAGTCTATTATGTTTAGGGGACCTCATTTATCTGGAAGTCAATGAGACCAACGTTTCCCAGCCACTCAGGCTCTACCAAAAATTGACATGATTGCACCACAGAAGCTGCATGTGCACTTCCTCACTAGCAACTTCACTGAAGGGTCATCAACATACAATGCCAGTGCTTATGGAGCATATTGCAATGAGATAGATCCCATTAGGTGAGGTTAGCATGAAATAGTTTTGGGTCTGACACAAATCAGAAACCTCCAAGTTCTGCCTGGTGGTGGATGGGGAAGGATGGGGAAGGCATCACCTTCCCCATCAGTGATGGAGATGAAGAAAGAGAATTGCTGCTGGTGCATAGCCAAGTCTGGGTTTCCATAGGACCTTCTCCCCACTGACTGAGCACCCTGTGCCCATGACCAGGGCACCCAGTGAGGCAGAATGTTCTGTTCCACAGGGGAATTTTCCTCCAGTGTGGTCAGGCAGGATCTGGGCCCTTCATCCCACCTGTGCTTGTGCCAAGGGCCAGAGCACAGCACTAATCCAAGGCTGGTTTCTGGGACAGATTGTTCAGCCAGCCCCTAGTGCTTAATGCATGATCTCACCCAATGGCCTAGTTTTTCCAGTGATAGTGCTTTTCAGGAGCTTTGCAAAGCCTTTCATAGCATCTAAGGGGTATCAAGATGTCAATCCAGTCCCCTGTGGCTAACTCAAGGGCCACAAAAACATCTTAGGCATGAGTAAGTGGCAGTAGCTAATATGACCTGCCTTGCAACTCTGACAGAATAACACCAACAGTTCAGCACCTGAGTTCATTAGTCAAACTCTGACTTGCTAGGGTTGGACAAACATCATCCTCTTTTGACACAACCACTGTTGTGGGGATGCATGTGGTAAAAGAGCTAGAGGCCTGCAGGCTGGGGATGAGAGAGGAGAGCCAAGGACCATGCCTGGAATCTCACATGCTGCTGCCCCAACGGAGGGAGGACTGGCACATGGCATTTTCCACTGGCATGCAAACAGCTGAGCCTGTCTGATATCTGGCACACAAGTGCTTGGCCTGCTATTTACCAGCTCACAAACAGATAAAGATGCAGAAGGGGTTGCTCACAGCTTTCCCACAAAAGGGAAGAGGGAGAAGGATAAAGACATGGTGGTGGGGGAAAACCAACCCAAAAAAAGAGAATAGGAGCAGGAGTGAGAGTTGTTGGTGCCCGCAAGCACTCGCTCGAATAATAGCAATAATCACTGTCATCCGTAAGAGGCTCTTGCGCCAGGCTCTGCCTCTCCCCCTCCCTCTCTCCCCTCGCCTAGCTGTCTGAGTCACTGGATCTGAGTCACACTCCTGTTCTATTCCTGTACCCTTCCCTTCAGCTGGGGATGTAGATTTGTTTTGGCTGGAACGATCTGGGCGCAGGAGGGACCATCTGCTGCTAGTTCTTGCTTGCTTTGCTCTTGTTTCTTTCCCAGAGAAGGGAAGTGAGTGCTGCCATTGCAATAATTCACTGAGAGCATGCTGGGAACATATACCCCTTGCTGTACAGCCAAGGACTGCCATTTGTCATCTGAAGGCTCACTATCCATGGCTGACCATGAGCAGTTGTCTCCATGTGCTTAAGCAAGCAACTTGGACAAAATCACTTCCCTGTGTACCAGCTCTTCCCAAGGAGGGTATTTTTCCTTTGGTCAAATCCCAAATGGTTTTCATGGGCAGCAGCAGTGCAGCGATGGGGTCCAGGCTGGTTAGTAGAAGCATCCACATCACTGTGATGAAGGAGGGGCACAGAAAACAACCTGAGAGCTTGCAGAGACTTGCCGTTAGTACAAGTGGTGAACATTATGACAGAAGGAGTGCTCCCTTCTGGTTTTCCCGTCAGTAGCAGCAGCCATAGTCAGTGTGTGAGTCCTGGCTTTTGCTGCAACACTAGTAATTGGCAGTGGTGAGGAAATGCAAATGACTTAATGTCTAATCCACGACAATCAGTGTTTTGGCTGATTCCTGCATCCACATCCTGAATAGAAAAGTCAGTAGAGCAAAGGTGGATGAGAGAAGAATCCACTGAAGAGCTGAACAAATGATAGACTGGAGGATCAGGCTGAATGAGCAAGAGCAAAGGTCTGGGAGAGAGAAAACTCACAGTACAGGCATGCCAGGGTTTTCAGGAGTGACCAGACCTTTTTTCTGTGTCTGGGGCATCTCTCTGGAGGGATCTTTGGAGGGTGTGCTAGTCAGTGCTCTCTGCTCTCCAAATGAAAGGCTTCTCCTGTGAGCTCTGCCTAAACATCCCAAAAATGGAGGACCCACAATGAAGAGTCACCTTTGGAAAGCTTAACCTCGAGGCTGTGCAGCTCAACCAAGTATTTGCAAGATCTGTTTATATGAGAAACAACAGAAGGTGTTGCTTGATGCCTGAAAGAGAACCTATCTGTCAATTCAACAAGAAAGCCTGAATCTTCATCCATCTGGAAAACCAAATAAACCAAATCAACCTCATGATTTTCATTTACAATCCATGAAGGCTTGTTAACTTAACCTAAGCTCACAAAGCCCTGGAGCACTCTGTAGGTGACTGTTTCCGCAAGCCCTGAAGACACATCCCTCTCCAGTGACACCTTTCTCAGTCTCATTCCTCACTGTCCCTCCTGAAAAATTTAGACTGGCTTTCCCAGAATCCCTGAGTTTTAAAGTGCTTTAAGTGGCCCATTCCAGGGTGGAGAGTACTTAAACTCCTGCAGATCAGCAGCAGACTGACTGATGATAGCCAACCACGCTAATGTCATCCCCCCTGAGAATCAGGGTTGTCAGGCAAATTGGTTCTCTGAAGAGTGATCATAGCTCTAATTTCAGCACAGTGGCAGCTTTTTGAGGTAAGGATGCTCCAAAAGCGGCCTGATGATCAGGGCATTGCTCAGAGGGGCTGGATGTCGGCACATGCAAAACAACCACCTCCACATGGGTCACAGCAGCATCTAAGACACTTGTAACATTAATGTCTTCGATGGAGAGGGAAATCAAATTACCAAAAGGAGCTGACTTAAAGGGTCTGGGCCAAATTTTCTGTGGGTGAAGAATGGCTGTGTCATTCTTAATGGAGCTACAACAATGTGATTTACCCTCCCCACAAGTGATGGCTAGACACTCTCATCACACTTCCACCCAAGCTAACTCTAATTTGCTCTGGGTCTGAGTCATCTGCCCAGCCAGTGACAGGATGCTTCACCTTTGAGTGGCTGAGACGGGCACCCATTTGTTAAGTTTTGCCTTGCAGGTGTGCCCCAGCGAAGACCCCTGGCTCTGGAGACTGCCAGAACAAGCCACCAAAGGACGGTCCCTGCTTTAAAAACCTTGCAGTGCATGCAAATGCCACTGCAGGTGCTTCCTGACTTCTCTAGGGGCTGGACACAAGTTACAGCAAAGAGGACTGTAGCCTGGCAGGATAAGTTTGTAGGAGAGACAGGTTAACCACCCAGCCCTTTCTGGAGTGCTGGTTTGTTATGGATGAATGCAAATTGCTCCTGGGGAGATTCCAATTGGAGTCCAGAGGAAGGTTCTTCACAATGAGAACAGTTAAACATTGGAATAGACTCCCAAGGGAAGTGGTGGATTCCCCTACATTGAACAGTTTTAAGACTCAGCTCGACAGGGTGCTGGGCCATCTATATATATATGTATGTATGTATAATTTTTTTTTTTAATCTTTTATTTTTTTTTGCCTTGAAAGGTTGGGCCAGATGACCCTTGAGGTCCCTTCCAACTTGACATTCTATGATTCTTTTCAGGGCTATTATTCGATCCTAGATTATGCACAACCATCCAGGCTCTAAAGAGGCTCCAGTCCCACTTCACCATTACCTTCTTCTCCCATCCCTGCTTCCAGCATGTCCCTGTCCCAGCAAAGAAACTCTGACCCCACAGGACCTCTGGGACTGACTGTGCCAGGACACCCCTCAAGCTTAGCCAGTGTCTCCCAGCTAGGGTTTAACTCAGATAAATTTTCTGTTTTACACTCTTTTTTTCCATTTTTTTTTCTTTTCCAAGGGAATTCTCTAAAAGAAATGATGCAGGGCACAGCTCCTGATCTCTTGCTTTGTGCCTGTCCATTTGAGATGGCCACCTATTGCAGCTGTGTGCACTCCAAGAGACATGGAGGGGAAATTTTGACCTACGCCAATTAAAAAAACATGTTAATTGCTGTACTGGTTGTGTCCCTACTCTTTATGGAGGAGATGTTTCCCATGTGCTCTCCACTATGCATTATTTAGCAGCAAGAACACCCAATTGCTCTCAAAGATACAAGAATAAACAAAGACCAATCCGGGATCTTTGGTGTCATTGCATTTCCCCTTAATACTCCTTTCTTCCTTTTGCATCCTCTCTCTTCTGTCCACCAGACTTTACCCTTTCCACATCTTTGAAACATGAGACTGATTACAGTCAGCCCAAGGCAAAGCATGAGCAGAGACAGCTGATCTTTACTGGCCCACATTTCTGATCCTCTAAGGATGACATCCTCTGCATTTCTTCTTTTCCCAGGCAAGCTTTGGGAAACCCTGGAATTGCAGTACGTGCTAGTCACTGAGATTTACAGCTCAGCAAGCTTAACCTTAGATTCCTTAAATAACGTGCATACGTCTTGGTAAAACTGGTGCATTCAGTGAAGGCTTGACATACTCTCTTTATGCAGCTGTATTAAAAAAAGCCCGTGCCACTTCAGCCATAATGAACCAGACATACATTGTAACTCTAACCACATGTCATAGCCCAGTGCCGTCCCTTAACTGTAAACCTTCCCATCTGCAGATCTGCTGCATCTTCAGAGTTTGGGTTGTTTCTGAGTATGATTGCTCCAACAGCAAATGTAAGATAGGAGGCTAAGGCATGGATTGCAGACCCAGAGAGGTGCAGGCACTTAGCAACAGCCAGTCTGCCCTGCATTTGCTTCAGAATTTGCCAGATAAAGCACATGTGTTGACTAGAAAGTTATTATTGTTGCTGCTGGCCCTAATGGATCAAATGTAAAATACACAGCCTGCTTTCCCCTTCACTGAACTCTGAAACCCTCACCGGAGAGGGCTCATCCTGACAAAGGGCAGTGCACTGCCCTGGCTATAGACAATCCCAACATTTCTGTCCCCCAACTCATAGGAGTAAGGGAATCCTGTGGGAAAATGTCACATTTACTCCTAGTGTACCCTCAAAACCCAGCCTTGCCTCAGCCAGGTAGGACTTACCAGAGAGTCCAGAGTCAGAAGACCTTTGCAAAATACATGTGGATCATCAGGTTTGCACAAGCCTTTGTCATACCAAGAGTTAAAACATGCAGGACCAACCTGATCCCTGAGAGTGAACATGAAGATCTGTGCCCCACACAAAACTTTTACAACCCGGGCTAAGGTTTTTCCCCCAGAATGGCACACACCATACTGCTCCTGGACACACGTGTGTATGTATCTTGTGAGCCTCACTAAAACCTGGTGAACAAAACGAGTTTGAGTCACTGTGAAGCCCAGGGAGTGGTTCAGACATGGGGACATGGGAGGCAGCCCAAAGGCAGCTCTGGCTTCTGCTATACCCAAATTCCTCGTTCAAAGCAAAGGAGCATTTATCCTGAGGTTTGCCATCTGATGCACATTAAAAGGAGAAATTCTATAGCTGTGCTCCCCTGGACTTGCACAAGATGCTCAGGATTTCATGCTGCAGCACTTGTAATTTCATCCATCCAAAGAACAGCCCATAATGTGACTGGAATTTATTAAAACAAGCTTAAACAATAATAAGAAGTTTTTAGAACAGCCTGGATGAAGATGAACAAACTTTGAAATCTTGGACAGTGTGAGTTATATCCATAGTCTTGAAACAGCAGGAATTAGAAGGAACTCCTCCAGCGAGACACAGTGATAACAACCTGATGCAATTCACCTCCAAGGCAGGACCGATGCTTGGGGATCAGTGAAATCAGACCCTTTGTTTCTAAGCGATGACAGCTCCGAAGTTTTAATGTTTGTAGAGAGATGTTTTCACCAAATATGAGACACGGTGATTAAAATAATGAGCTGGAACAAGCCGAAGTTATAATTGCTCCTTTTCCTCCCCTCCCCTGAGTCGGTCTGAGTGCTTCGTTAACTACCTTGATGAACCAATCAAGAGTTGGCTAAATCAGGGAAAGAACAAACAAACCCTTGGAGACATCCCTACAAGAAAAGGCATAATCTGGACACTGAGCTTTGAAGGCAAGCTGTATAATGAGAGCTGACTATATCTCAAAATCCATGTTAGCTTGAATGAACTTATGTAATAAACATTTATCACAGAACATATGTCACTGAGCACCTGCCAGACTTCAGGAGTGGAGCCAACACAGCTTGAATCGTATATGTATTAAAAAAAAAAGGGAACTTGGCGGCAGGAGGCTGGCAGACGCTTTTACTAGAAAAATCAGAAGTGATTTTGAGAGGAGCAGAAATTTCCTGAAACCTCTCTCACTCCATGTGGGAATATTGCACTTGGGAAAAACGAGAGGCTGAGTGGCCTGCGTGGGGTGGACGGAGTGGGATGAGGTCCCCTGCTCAGCCCCTCTAGAGCATGACCCGGCATCCCTGCCACCCCTTGGCTCCCCACATGTGTCACTGCCCATGGTTGGGATGAGCTATGGGGAGCCACACAGTGAGGGGCATGGCTTGGGGAACTCGTGCCTGGCTCTGCCCAGGTGAAGAGGCAGCACTGGACAGTGCAGGGCGGCTGCTGGAAAACCAGTGAGCGTAGGCTGAGCAGCACTGGAAAGTGAATTTGTGGCTGTGCAGAGGGCACTGGCAGGAGAGGAGTAAAGCTACTGAAATCAGGGGAGATGTTAGCACCAAAATCAAGCAGAATGAGATGGTCATGGGATGAATGGAGGCTCTGAGTGGGAAGGAGGTTCAGAGCAGCGGTGTTCAACAGAAATCACAACACCAGAAAGACAGGGTAGCATAGTGCTTGGGCTTGGGCAGGGCAGCATGAACCTGGCCTGGGACTTTCTCCCTGGGCCAGTGCTCCCAGGGAAGTAGAGGAAAAGCAGCAAGAGGCCTGGGACAGGACATGTTTCTTTCTGATAAGATAATGAGGACTGGGGCAAGCAAGGAAAGGCTTCACCAGGCATGAATTACTAAACTTTGGATATAGAGTGGGAGTGAGAAGCTAGAGAGAGCTGCAAAGCAAAGGTGAG
>JAVSBS010014030.1:77969-102642 GCA_033124195.1 Coracias cyanogaster
AAGGTGAGAGAGTCGGGAGAGAGGAGAGGACGGGAATTGCCTTGCTGTGCCACCAATGGGCATGTCGGCACTACGCTGTGCTTTGACCAGAGCTACCCAGTGTATGCTCCCTCTGGGACCTGCAGCAGGGCATCCATGGCAGCACCATCCCTGCTGGAGCTGACAGACCTTGTTTCTCCTCAGCACTACTAACTCAGGCCATGCAGGAGTTGAGTGGGACTGTCCTGCTTCCAGGCTGTGTGTCAGCAGTGCTGGAGCAAGCTCAGGTATCTCTGAAGGGCAGTGCCTGTGCACTGAAGCCAGACCCTGAATTTCCTGTCTATTTTATCGCACTTGCAAACCGACGGCCAAGCCCAGCCCTGGGGAGCAGGCTCTCCGGGAAACAGAGCAAGATTTGCCTTTGCAGCACTTATTCTCTCTATTATTTTTTTTAAACTTGTTATGGGCTCTTCCTGGCATATGGCTTCAAGCCTGATGAACTCTGCAGAGCTCCCACAGGTTGAGGAAAGGGAGTGGGGATAATTAGCACGGATAGTAGGTGAGAAGGCTGCTCCAGGAGATGGAGAGAAGAGAGGTTCCCAGAAAGCTGATACTCTTTTTAAAGTCCAGTCTCCAGTTGGAGAGGAGGGTAGAGGGATATTTGCTGGTTAGACTGTCCAAACTGCACCTGAGTAAATCCAGCCCCCCTTTCCCTCCTGCTATCTAACTTCAGTGCTTATACAATGGCCATTCTCATTGTGTCTAAGCACTATGGCATGCTTCTGTGCATTTATCATTGCTTTTCCCTCCTGCAGGTGTCCTTGCTTTTCCCTGCGGCTATAAATGAGAAACTAAGGCTTGAGAAAGATAAACAGCTGATCCTCAATTGACCCTTTGGACTGCTGACCCTCACTAAAGTGACAGGGGACTTGCCACCTGACTATTAACTAATCAGCTGCCCTGCATTTGGCCTAGAGCCAAGGGCCAGCAGCCAGCCCAGCATGTGCCCAGGGGGATTTTGCCTGACCCTGTTAATTTCAGTGGTCCTACGCTGGGGATCAGGCACACTAAGTGCAAATAGGAAGATTGGAAGGAATAGAAAGGAGAGAGAAGAAAGATGGGCCACTGAGCTAGCAAGAGTGTGAGAAAGAGCGTGCAAGGGCAGTGGTGATGCCATCCTTCTGCAGGGAGCTGCTGGCTATTCAGAGGAGCCTAAGGCTGAACAGGCTGACTCAGATACTCAAGGCATGCTTGCCACTCATTCGTCTCCCCATATGGCTTATCCCAGCTGCTCCACAGGAAGGCAAGAGCCTATCTGGAGAGAAAACCCTCACTAACCACCTGATGGTACAATATTAACAATAAATGATTCACTGTTATTGCAACTCTCTCTTCTACACTGAATCCACAAGCTTTCAGGAACAAGCATCCAAGCTGGCTCTGCCACAGGTGTGCAGCATCCACCTGGGTCAAAGCTTGCCCGCTGACCTTCAGCTGGCCATGGCTTTGTGACCTGTAGTAGGGTTTTTTTCACTTGTTTTTTTGCCCCATCTCTGTGGAGATCTGAATGGTGATCCTATCTATGTGTCAGATTCCCTCCTGCATCTCATCACAGGAACTACTTCAGTAAAACCCTGTTAAAGCAGAGCTCTACTTGCTGTGATGGTTCATGATTGTGCATTTCTTTCACAAGTGTTGAAATAAGCTAGGATTACAATGAATCTGGCATTATTACCTGCTTAGATTCAGGGTCTTTAGTATTTAATTTTTTAAAATTTCTTGTTGAAAATTTGTGGAGGGAAATTATACTTTGAACAATATAAAAATGATGGTACAAAAAAGAAAGGTTTTTCTGAAAAAAAGCTTGAGGCATCTTTCTCTTATTCTGAGCTGCCAAACATAATTGTTCCCCCAACTCCCACCCGTTTTTGCATGAAGAATGTCTGTTTTGAGCAGCTAAAACTAAACAGAACTTAAGCTTCCCAGGTGGGAGCTGGGTTTCCTCAGCAGGGAGCTGATGTTGTTGCCCAACAGCCCTTTCCAATAGTGCCGGGCTTGTTTTACCATTTCTGGAACCAGGTGATTAAAGGGCAAACCCTTCCTTTCCTGGGTGCTGCACTGTGTGGAAGATGTTTTACTCATCTGCCTAACCATAACCTACATCGTGATAATTAATGAGTCAACGATTCTTTCTCCACGTGACAGTGGCTGGCTGGAAAGAAGAGCCCGACTAGGCTGGAGGGTGACGGCACCCACATGGACGCCCCCAGTTCCCGAGGCTGACTCTGCACTCCCAATACCTGGAGGAGTCTCCACTGGGGGCGGCCAGATCTTGCAGCATGGTGGGGACATACCTCATCCACCAGCTATGACAAAACACCCAACGCGTCAGCCCAGCGGGGAAAGAAAGAGGCATGAAAGTGAGAGGAAGTGGAAAAGATCAAGGCGAGAGCTCAAGGCGACAAGCTCACCACCGGAAAACAATAAAAATAAATACACTCAGAAATAGCATAACTGACATGCAAAGGAGACCAAAACAGGCCCTCAAAATATCTCTTTGGGTGTGGGGGTTAGGACAGGGTATCTGTGGTGGACACTATGGTGCTGCCAGGGGACACGCTGCCGGTGGCAGTGGCGGGCGAGTGTTGGCTGTCCCCTGGCTGCCTCTGCACGCTGCCTGGCTCCTCAGCTTCTGAACTACAGGTCTCTGGAGGCTTTGGTCTCTTGGGAGACGAGTAACACCTCATGCCTTCCCTGGAGCATCACAGTGCACAAGAAGCTGCCAGCGTCTCTTAGCCAAGGATGGTGTAGGAGCTCTGCTAGGGGTGTGTGTGCTATTGCAGTTTAGCCCAGCTGTGTTTGCCCAACCATTCCTCTGGTGTGAAGAAAAGCACTTGGGTCCTATCCCACTTGCTCCAGAGCATGTCCAGTTTAATTCAACAGAGGGGATGGGCAGAAGGGAAAGGAGAATCCAGTTCTTCAAGGTTTGCTTTGCTGGAAAGGATGACTGCTCACAGCTTGCCTTCAAGAGAGTGCTAAGGTCTTAAGCTACTGAGGCATTTAAGCATGCTCTGACCTTTAAGCAAAGATAAGACTCCTGAAGTCAGCATTGTTTTGCTGTAGATTGGTCCTGTGCTGAGAGCTGAGCACACACTTAAAGACTCACTTGTGCTATGTTCTGGGCATGTGTTTCAGACTGCTGTCAGCATGGCACCAGCAAGCAGAACCAAGTCCTACAAGTCCATCCCAGCTCTGCTTCTGCCCAGCAGTGTGCCTGGTAGCATGCAACCAGCCCTGCTGCCTGTCTCTGAGGAAGTTTGGTCTCCTGAAGCACCAAGAACAGCTTAGACTTCAAAGCTGGGACACTATCCCATGACAAGTTTAGAATAGCACAAACAAAAAAAATAAAAAGCAGAGAAATCACACCAAATGTGGTTAGATCTCCAGAGGATTCCTTTGGGCCAGTCTGCCCAGACTTGCAAGACCTGGTTGCAGGCTTGCTGCTGTTCTGGCAGCTTTTCAGCATCCTGTGAATCAGGGAACACTGTAACTGCCACTCAAGGAGAGCAAACTGTTTAAACCATAATACCGTCTTCCCATCTGGTGCACTGAAATGCATGGATGCCCGTGGATATGTTATCCTCCATTCCTTCTATAATAGAGCATGTGATACAGAGTTTTCTCCAAGGAGAAGCAGGGTGAGTGAACACAGACTGGGAATGTCATTGTGTGTCTTGAAAGTGTAAAGGGTAGGGCTAAGTACTGAGCATTAATCATTATAGCTGCTTAATGATGCTAGGGATTTTTAATATTATTATTTCTGTGCCTTATCTGAGCCAGGGCCATGGCAACAGGAAGACAAGAGAACCACCTGCCTTGGCCATGACAAATGAAGGTTTATGTATTGATTACAAATGTGACAGGGACAAAATGCTGGGAAACATGGGTCCTGGCTGGGCTGGACTCCGCCTTGGCTGGCAGCAGGGACCTCCATCCTCTGGGTTTGGACATTCTTGATCAGAGCTGGGGGGACTTCTGTTCCTAACGCAAAGCAGGCTGCTCTCCTTGAAACAACTAGCCACAAATGGCCAGTCTACTTCCATGGTCCTGCAAAGGCAGTGGTTGCATCAGGACTTTGATACACCAAAACACCACTGTCTATGTGCTTAAATTTTGCTGCCCTAGGCAGTGAAATGAGGCTAGAGGGAACGGGGCACTGCCTGCTCTTGCTCCTTGAATACCAACTCATGCTGAAGTAAAGTAGAAGTAACATGTGCCTAAGTGTGAAGGGGCAACAGGGTTTTTTTGTGTTCATTACTTCACAAAGAAAGGGAGAATTTTGCTCATGTGTTGAAGGAAGCTTAATAAAGGTTTAATTAAGTGCCTCAATCTAGATGTTCTCACTTTTGGTGTTGGAGCTTGAAGCTGTTAGTCATTAATACTCATCTCAGGTAACCTCCACCACCCTCAGCCCCTCACCTGACGCACGCACACACTTGAGAAAGATTGCTGATATCCTCTCTGAAAACTAATGAAATCACAGTGTGATATTTTGATTTCAAGGGCATCAAAGTAATGCAAAATAATGATGGGATTGGGAGGCTCTAACACCACAACCACAATGCAGTTTTTATTGTCTCTAGATCTGAAAGCACCTTGTGAAGAATTTCCGAATCATTCCTGCTCTTTTCAAGTCAGAGAAACTGAGGCACAGAGCATGGAGGAGATGCAACCTGCTAGTCTGGGATGGTGTCCAGGCTCGAAGCAAGCTGTTCCAGCCCCAGGCAAATGTAACCGTCACTGACTGCGCTTCTCCCTAACAGAGACAGACGGGATCTGCCATGTACAGGACATCTCTATGTATGTGTGTGTGTTTGTGTTTGTCTGTGGGCACACAGGTTTTACAGAGAGAAGGATACCAGACACAATAACAAACAAATGGGAAATCAATTCTATGGTCAGCTGGGAAAGCAGGTCCTGATTTAGCTGGTTGAAGTTTAAAGGGCAACAGTGGACACAGGAAAATGTTTTGTAAGGGCTGGAACAGTAACCAGATTCTTTTTCCTGAGATTATTTCACAATATTTGTAGTTCTTGTTTGCTGCACAGGAGATTAGGCAGAAAGATCTGATCCCCTCTTTGTCCTTTATAGCAGAGGAGAGTGCTCCAGACCTGCAGATCAATGCTACTGCAGTAACTCACAAATTACTGATCTTCAGCAGAGGAGAAAAGGGAATAGAAATGATTCTGTATGTTTTAAAAGAGTCTTATGGAATGTGGAGGGATCATTAGCAAACCTTCTCCATGTGGCACTGACTGCTTACTGCTAAAGAACAGAAGGCACAGGTCTCTTAAGGTTTTTAATAAAAGCAGCAAATATTTCCTCTGCTTACTCGTATGAGTATGTCCAAGTTTTGTTAGGAGAAGAGTGCCATGCACCAATGAGGGTTATTACAGGAGTCACCTCTACATGCAGAGATCCCACTGTGTCAGGAAAAGGTTTGCCTGCTCTCCAGAGATGCTCTGGGGTTGCCAGAAACCTGAAGCTCAACTAATTGAAAATCTCTATTTCCTTTCTTCCCCTTTCCCTTCAAGGCTGGCTACGCAGAGCTGCTGGAGTACATGCAGCAGTCCTGGACCCTGCCTCAAAGGTGATTGCTCCAGCCAGCCCTGGGGGTTGGGGTGCACCATGCACCCCGGGAAGAAGCAGAGCTTGAGGGAGATGCATAGCATGAAGTGCTGTGCTGCGGTTGCAGTTGCTGGGTGTCCGTGGGCTAGAAGACTCTCTGGGTATCGCAACAACTCTCTCAAGATGACTGTGCTGGTAAGAAGTGTGATATCAAGAGCTGTGAGGCTTTGCCCCTGGAAAGTTGTGGGCATTAAAGGCTCTGGGTTTGCTTCAGAGAGCTCCTCTCCTCCTCCCTCAGGAGCACTATGACTTAATCAACGTGAATAGATTCAGTGTCTCAGATAGTTTGCAGACAGGGAAACTGAGGCATGAAGAACAGTGACTCGCTACATAGCTATTTACCAGTCAGAAACTGGTCTAAGAGACAGAGGCCAGGAGAAAAATCCTTGCAAGAAAGCACAGTTTTCCCTAAGCAAGGTAAGCAGTTTTCTTCAGGCACCCAAGCCAGTAGCAACCCCTGTAGCTTGCAAAAGTCCTCCCAAGCCCACAACCCCACCCTGAGCCTCTCCCAGCTGGTGTGGCTGTGCAATCGCCCTGCCTAAGGGAAGAGGAGGATGGGATGGTCCAGAAACTGCTTGCAGCCCACAGTGCAGGGGAAGGCATGCCTGCATCTGGCCTTGGGCACCCAAGACATCGCTTGCTCTCTGCAGTGTCTCTGAGAGCAAAGGAACGGTGGCTGAATGGGAATGGCCCTGCAGCCAAGCAGAGAACTGCTTTCCTCGCATCTCCGTAGTCCTTGCACCTTCTCATGGGTTTCAGGGTCACTTGACACCCGCCACTGTGGCCAGAGGTGCTTTCAAATCCTGGGTCTTATCTGCAAAGCTTTGTCTCTTCTTGGTTTTGGTGTCAGCCCAAATCTCTGCTGGTGCCAAAATCAACACTGGTACAAATGCTCCCCCACTGCTGATCACCTGGGGACCCCAGGTCTTGGGCCTTTCCCTATCAGTTCTGCCACTAGATCAATCTGCACTTGAACAAGAGCAGGGCGCTCAAAGATGCATCCAAATGCAAACAGGGCCCTTGCCAGTAATTAAGAATCCATCATGGCCTTCCAAGGCTGGGCCAGTGGTTAATTAAGCCTCCTGATAGAAACACACCGTACGCCTAACCTGCATTTGTCTAGCTTCAGATTGTGGCTGCAGGATCTTGTTTTATGTCCCATAGCTGGGCAGGCCTGATGCTATTCAACTCCTGTCCCACATCACCTCCCAGCAGGACTTCCCTGGGCCTGGGTTACCCTGAATATCCTTTTTCCCTACTGAAATGTTGCATGGGAGGAAGGTGAAAGGCTTCAAATTTTCATGGGACATTTTGGATGCCAGGCAGGCCATTCAGAGCTGTGTGGGGAGCAGTAAGGGAGCTCACACATTTTCCCAGGGTTAGACTGAGCATGCTTGTTCTACAGATACTCTGTGAGTGCCTGGTCTGTTCCCCACACCACAGACATGCCAGAGTACCCCTCCAGCTTCCCCAGAGGTCAGGACGGAGTCAAGGATGCACTCACTGTTCTTCACTACAGGAGCTGCTTTTCTCTCTTTTCCTTCTCTGTACCCTCCTGAACCGCATTCTCCTTGTGGGATGGGGAACAGTACCACCCCAGCACTTGCTGGCTGTCACCGCCTAGCAGAGGGATTGCAGCTGCTCGGCTCACCCTCACTGCTGGCTCTCCTGCATCCTCCTCCTAACACCCTGCTCCTCCTGGGCAGCCCCTGCCTCCTGCTCTCCCTGCCTCTGTCTGGCTTCTCCTCTTGAAGCGCAGCCCTTCACCTTCCCAGCCAGCCCGTGTCCTCGGAGCGCACAGGCTGCTCAGCAGCAGGAGTGCCCTGATGGATTGATTCAATTTGACTTCCTCCCGCGTATGTATTCAAGTTTCCTAGAAAGCTTTTTTCACTGGAGGCCTCCTGAATGAAGCCGGTGGTGTGTACAAGCACGTGCACGTGTGGGTCCGTGGGGTGGGGGAGAGCTGAATGACCAGCCCCCGCCGTTACCCCCAGCACCGCGATGCACTGTGCGAGCTCTGTGCATCCACACAGGGAAGGCTGGAGGGATCTCAGCATTTGTGGAATGAGCATCTGGGAATGTGCATCTGATCCTCAGACCACGTGAACAGGGGCCTAAAAATAATTACCAACTGCTGCTCCATCCCTCGGGGGCATCTCAGGGAGTTTGTGTAGTGAGAAGCAGCCATCAACCTCTAACACCACCCAGCAGCATCTTCTGCTTCGCAGCTTGGGTTTGGGAATATAGAAGTGGTTCAAAGGCTGCGAGCTAAATTTTGGAAAAGTGTTTCTCTGAGGGGGGGCTACATTGTGAACTTTCTCCTACCTCACCCTTCTGCTGCTGACCTGGCCTATTAAAAGATGCCGTGGTTTTGCACTTGAGACCTCATTTGCCCTTTACAGACAAGCTGACACAAGTGCTCACTGTATCAGTGAAAAGGTGACAGCATTACAAGAGGAAGGCTGTGAAGACCATCCCTATGAATATGGGTGGAGACCATGTTCTGAGAGCAGTCAATGCCTTCCCCTGACACAGAGTTGAGCAGAGTCCAGCTGTAGCAGATCTGCAAGATTGCTGGTGGGAATAGTCACTGCCTTGCCAATGCATTTTTGCATTTCTTTCAATCATCAGCTTTAGCTGTGCCACTCTCCCTGCAGTGGCACTGACCAACTGCGGGCCACAGAGTCAAAGAACAGTCCCCTGTGGTGACAGCTTTGTTTAAACATGCTTGTTTGTAGGGTTTCTTTTCTCTCCTAATCCAAAAATAGCTTTATCCAGAGATTTCTCTCAGCAAATAAATACCATTTCCAACTAAGCAAGAGCAGCAGTGTATGGATCAGGTGCTGCACATCTAGGGGAGAAAAGCTCAGCAGAGTACAACCCAGCTCACACATGGGTTCACTTTGGTCCTCAGCAGGCTCTGGGCAGTGCTGGAAAAGCAGAGTGTGGTTAAACATACCCATGTCTGGCTTCTTCCTCTGTAAAATCAAGTTTGTGTCACTCCTGTATTTCTTGGCTGAAGGTGGGGAAATCCTGCTGCAGGGTTGCAGGCAGCAGTACAGCCTGGCTGTGGTCCTTGGTGGGTGATGTCTCAGCCCCAGGTAGGGGTTTCATCTTCCCTTTTTTCATGCATCAACCATCTCTGCTGCCACAGGGGACACTGGAATGACCAAGGACTGAATAGTGAGTGGTTTCTCTCATGACCTGCAGATCAGAGAAATGAGCAAGTCATAGAAGCTGCTGAACAAGGGGACAAAGGCTCCTGCCAGCATCAGGAGGAACAGGAGTGGGGAAGGTGTTGGGGAGCACAGCATTCCCACAATGGATTTCTTGCAGGTTCTCTGGCTCCCCAAACCTAGTGCAGTAGCATTTCAGGCTTGCGGATGGAGTAACACTGCCAGGGCTGGGCAATTTGTGGGTTTGGGCTGCCTGTGGTTCACAGGCTGTTTAAAGCTGGTTCTTGTGCCAGGTGAGCAGCAGCAGCTGGTAGGTGGGCTGCTGTGTAACCTCTATCCCTGGCTAGGAGATTAAGGGGGTGAACCCATCAAAAATGATTTTGCTGGGTCATGCAGCCACTGAATGCCTGTCCTTCCCTATCTACCGGAGAGCCAGGGGACGCCTGGGAACATTAACTTCTTCCACATCATAGACGTGGTTTGGCATCTTTGGGATGACACCATTGCTGTGCAAGCAAGCAAGCATGAAGGTGCCTCACTTGTGGCTACCAAGAGCAAAGTCAAAGCAAGGCTTGCTCCATGGAGCAGAGGTATGCATGGTAGTGGGAGAGAAGTGATGTGTTGCAAAAGGAAGATGGGATGGGAACACCAGGCTGCTATGTTTGGCTTTTCCAGTGGGTAGGGAAAGGCCTGGCTGGATTGAAGCTGCAACCACCACCATGATGTGCCAAGACCGTCCCTGAAATCCTTGTGTGAAATTGGGTCTCCTGGGAAGCCAGCCAAGAACACAGGGTATATGGTGCCCTGCCTGACTGGCAGCCCTGGCAGGTAATAAGCAACTTGAGTCACACCTAGGCAAGGTGTCCCCAGGCTGCAACAGACTCCCAGCTTGGGTGGGTCAAGGTGCAATTGCCAGGTTCTGTGCCCCAAATTGTGAGGCAGGCCTGGATCCATCACTGGCAGAAGGCTATGTGGGGCAGAAGATGACAGCTAGCAGCCTGCTGGAGGAGACCTGGCTTGGCAGGGAGATCAAGGCCCTGGGAGTGGGAAGGAAAAGGAAAGGAACCAGGAATGAGAACTGGGCTGGGGTGCGGTGTGGGAAGCGAAGCTGAAAAGAAATATCTGAGAGTCTTTCTGTGGGAGGATGAGAATTGGATTTCCCTGGAGCTGGCAGGCCCACTGAGCCCTGATCCAGGCATTTCCCAGCAGGCCATGGAGGCTCGCAGCATCCGCACCCCTGCACCTTGCTCTCAGCAGTACCCAGAGTCACTGGGGAATGACAGCAACGGCACTGCAAGCCTCAACATCTCTTAGCTGCTATGAAACCCTGTGGAGGAGAAGCCCTATCTGTCTCCTTTGCCATTTGCAATGTACAGCCCAAGTTTCAGTTCTTGGATGGTGACCCCTTCCTTTGCATGGGGCACCAGGGGAGGGGACAGGCTGGAGAAGCACAGGAGTACCTGGGGCAGTGTCAAAACACCAGGCATGGGAGTGGAAGGGCTGCTAATCATAGCTCTGAGGAGTGTGGTAGGCCTTGACAGGATGTGCAGGTGACCCTTGCTTTTCTGCTGCATGCAGCCAAAAAATGGTGTATTCCTTTATTCTCCACCACTTTCCTCCTTATACTTCCAGCCTCTGAAAATGTTCGCTTTTTATTTGTAAATATAAATTCCTGTGAGTTGGGAAATCTGCTGTCAACTCCCAGGTTGGAAGCCCTATGCCCTTTCATGCTTCCTGGGAGGTGATCTCCCTGCACATGCTATCTCCCCTCTGATCAGTCATGAATCATGGACCACTAACAGCAGTGCAAGCAGAAGGAGTGTGAGATGTAACTACAGTCCCCAGGGAGTACTGCAGCCATCTCTCTGTGCTAAGCCTTTTGAGGGTTTCATTTATTCATTAAAAAATCCCTAATTTCCTCTAATTTCCTACAGGAGGAGGAAAATTTCCTCCTAAAGGAGGAAAATTGCCAGCTTCACAGTTCCCAATCTATGGCCAAGCCACAGAAGATTTGATGTTGCTTCCTGGCTCCAGACTCAAGAACCTGCCTAGCAAGGGACTGATGCTCACAGCTGAGCCTCTGGAGGTGCTTCACGAGACTCACCCAAAATCTGGCCCCTGCCAGCAGCACCACACTTCTGCATGCTCCTGAATCCAGTTCATCCAACCCCTCCCACCATGCATACCAGGAACAGCTCTGCAGAAGTGGATGGAGTTACTCCCCCACACAACATGAATCATGTCCAGTGAGTCTTGAGCTGACCCTTGCAAGGAGCTCCAGAGGGTCATTGCGTGAAAATTATTTATGGGTGGTTTTTATTGCCTGTAAGAGGATGTAGAAATCGGACTGCGCCCTTGTGGTTTTCTTCTGTCAAATTATGATCAAGGTTGCTATTTTGCTGCCCAAATATTTAAGCATGAGGCAGAAATCTTTACAAGGGCTACCACATTCCTTGGGTTATCTATATTGGTCCTGCCTCGGCCTATAAATTCTAGAGGGACTACCAAAGTAAATAGTACATTTGCCTGCACATATGTTGCTCCAGGGGAACTCCTATTTCCTGTAGCACAAAGGTCAGTAGGTCAGGGACCTACTTGCAAATCAACAGAAAATTACCTTTCAAGCGACGCCTGCATTAACCTTTGATTCATGTTGGTCTGGAGGAGGTTAAGGCCACCAGTCCCTATAAGGAGAGTCCTCCATTGTGCCTATGATTTATTTGCATTATCTCTTTTCCCTGCTTGATCTTTGGAATTGCTGTCACAGTTCCCACAGGCCAGGCAGAGATGTTTCCCTGTGCGTGGGTCAGGCATGGCAGGAGATACAAGACGCTGTGCTTTTTGATGACACGTGTCAGAAACAATAAGGAAAATGTGTATGTTTGGAAATGAAAACAAAACAAAACAAACAATAGGAAGCAATTACAAAGGCTCCCTGTCAATGTAAAAGTTTTCTATATAGAAGATGTGTCCTTATCTCAATCATTAATGACACTCATAGATCATTAAAAGTGAATTGGTTGTGAAAATCAAACTCACTTGTCATTAGAGCTGAGCTGGAAATAAAATTGTCGGATCCTACACTCTCCCGACTGGTGTGAATCACTCCTTATTTTCCTTAGGAGCTGGTGCACACAATGCATTTCTTTCAGCTTGCATGAGGAAATCAGACTGGTGATTTCTCTCTGCTTGCTTCTTTTGCTCTCTATCCCTTGCACTTCTGCAAGCCAGTGCTGATCCACCAGAAGCAGAGTTTAGCAGAGCACCCCCTGCTCATCCCAACTCCTCTTCTCCCACAGCAGTGCTCCCACATTGTCAGCTCAGTGTCGCAGCTCACTTCCAACTCCCTAGCCAGGACTTTACTTAGCAAAGGGATCATGGTCCTGCCCAAGACCTGACAATGGGCCTTGAACTTTATGCTAAATGTTTTCCCCATAAGCCAATTAATGTGGGAATTGGGATGTGATCCCTTTCCCTCTTCACTTCTGTAGAGGCTCTGAAATATCTCTTTTCTGGATGTTATTGAGTTTGAATTGTCACACAGGGACTCATGAACACAGTTCTCTTTCCATCACTTCAGATGCTGTTCCTTAGTGTATGAGGCAACCACGTCTTTTGTTTATTTCTAATTCCTCCTTTGCACCCCAGAGAAATGCTGCTCAGTTGCTTTGCTGTTGCTGAAAATCCTTCTGCAAAGCACAGCTCTCTGAAGCAGGTAAGGGATGGGGTGATCATTGGAAAACAGCTGACATATCTCAAAGAGCTCCTTTAAGGACTGAATTCCCAGTCAGCCCAAGCAATCCCGCCAGAGTGTTCAAAATGCCCAGCAGGCTTTAGATAACACTGAGCAATGCCCAGCTGGCAGGAGGGCACTGCATCCTCAAGCTCACTATGTTGGCTGGACAAAAGTCCACTGGCACAGGCCACCACTCTGCCCCTGCCACCCTTCTTTGGTCCATGGGAGCACCCTGAGTGCAAGGTGGCCATGCAGCTCCCTGAAGCTGGGCTTCCCTTTGCCCTGGGCATGTGCATTTTTAGCCATCGGCTTCTGATTGTTGCTTGGGACCTGTGGGTGTTTCTGGAAAACAATTAGCAGCCAGAATTAAAATGGGCAGACCATAAGACTTGGCACATTGCAGTTGGCAAGTGCTCCCTACCCCTCTGGCTTACTTCAAGCCCCAAACCTATCTGATTGTATCCTGTTAACAGGCTTTAGTTCTGGATGCTGTTGAGAGTGTGCCAAGCACAATCTGTAGGATGTTTTAATTGGAGTAGAGAACAGTAATAAAAAGACCTTTGACCATGTCCTGCAGATCAGGCTAACAGGAGGAAGGACCATGCTGCTGTTTGGTCACTTCCCTTGAGTTCTCCTTGTTCAAGAGAATGGACCCAAGGTCCTAACCTGCTTGCCAGCTGTCCCCTCTGCCGAGCCACTTTGTACATAGCAGAAGTGTACTCTGAGCACCCAAAACCATGCAGGCACAGTAGCACTGAATGATTTGCTGAGGCTTCCCCAAATGTGGCAGTGGCATCCCTCAAAGTCTCACCTGGGAGGCTGGGAACATCTGTCTGAGGGTGCAGCACAGGGATGGGACATGAAGAAATTCACTTCCTACAACTTCCATGGGAGCAGGTATCAAGAAGCAGCTGAGGAAGAGCTTGCAATGTAATGTCCTTCTCACCTCAGCCACATTCAAGTGATTTCACTTTTCAAGGGGCTTTCTGGGAATTTGAGGTCAGGATCTGTCCCATAGTCTTCATTCATAGCTTCTCAAAGCAGCAACATCTTCACATATTTCTCTTTGACTCACCTGGATCCTGCAAGCTGGGCTTTGCCATGGTGAGATGTCACTACTCATAGATTTCTTGCAGGAACCTCTACTCCAGAGCACCCAAAGTGACCAAACCACCACCTCTTTATGCAACTTTTGTGGCATCCACCCTCAGCAACTACAAGCTGAATCATAGAACAGGTCCTGATGAAGCCTTTGCTCTGTCCCACTGTGCAGGAGGATGTTTGTTTCCCAAGAAGATTTCTGATCTGCAGCTCTGCTGGTAAAAGCTTCAGCACTAGGACTGTTCTGCCACCTGGGAGCCTTGGCAGGCAGCAAGTGTTTCTTGCTTTCCACCCTCCTTTCCCTTCAGTGTCTGCTCTGAGCTGCTTGGTGTCCTTGCTGTGCAACATCACACAGCACCCGTATGCTGCTTCAGAAAGGGGGGCATTCACACAGGGGACTGATGATGCCCCTCTAATCTGCCTGCCACATGCTGTTCAGTCAGTTGGAGAACATCAAAGGAGGGACAGGCTTCACCGTGGCAGCAATAAAATCAGTGCTGCCACAGATTCCCAAGGAGCTGCAATTGCTGGGGACAAGCTTGGCCACGCAGTCCCTTGAGGATTGGGGTATTTGGGCATAGGGCACTTCACCAGGCCCTGTAGGTCCCATTTGGGCTGGGAACAGGGCCAGGAAGAGATCATCTCAGACTATATGATGGGACATCAAAAATCTAGTCTTGGTCCTCCTCCCATAATCCAGATCTGCCTGGGCATGCCCACTGTGGGCAGCACGGGTGGCACGGGGGCGGATGGGGCTGTGTGAGGCGAGGGAGGATGGCGGGTGCCAATGTGGGAGCCCAGCTCGCAGCATCCCAACCGCGCTGACTGAAAGCATGACGTCTCGCCTGCCGCCGTGCACCGGCTCGGTGGGACCATGCGGGCGGGATGGCTGCCGAGGGGCTGCCGAGGGGGAGCGCGAGGGGGGGCTCAACTGGGACCTCAGTTTCGCTTCCTGCCCTGTGTGGGGAGAGATCATTAAAAATATCTGACTAAGGCAGACTTCTTTGTTCTCGGTATTACTAAGCCCTCCCCACTCCCCAGCCCCCCTGCCACAACAGCGGTGTGGGCAGAGCTATTTCACTTTCCCCTGGTTGGCAGCCTCACAGCTGGGCAGGCAGGTGTGGGGCCCTGCTGCGCTGCACACCTCCTGGCCTCTCCCAGCCCTGCTGGTGCACGATCCTTTCTCCAACAGACCTGGGCACTTTTCCCCAGCATCTCAATGGGTCACAACATCTTAATCAGAGAATTCTGAGGACACCAAGCCAGGGTAATGGGGTAATGTGGATGGTGCTGAGGGACATCAGGTGGGGATCAGGTCCCAGGAATGCCCAGAGCAAGGGAAGATTTGGGACCCTGTTTGCCAGGTGCAGCAGAGCTAGATGGCACAACTGTCTCCTCTGTGGTATCACAGAGAGGGAGAGCTTGATGGTCTCAGCCTTGGCTGCCATCAAGTTCATCATAAATTGATTTCCTCTTGGATTAATATGGCTACCATAAAAGATATGACCATTTTAATATCTGCCTCCACAATTGCAATATTGGTTTTAATGGCCACGCTGACTAATGTGCACAGTACTTACAAATCTGTGACATGCCTTTTCTTGCCAGAGTAACTTGCATCCTAGTGCACATACAGACATTGCAGCTTAGAGGAACAGTGGTTTGTAATTTAATGTATCCCCTTTCACATGCACCAAGCCCTGTGGTGCAATTAGATGTTCTCTTTTGCAAAGGCACTAATTAATGCTCCTGCTGTAACCTGGGAGTTGGGAGTGAGACAAGGCATGTGAGGTGAGCTAAAGCCAAGTTGCATTGGGTTGAATGGCTATCAGAAACTCATCTCTGAAACTATAGTCAAGAGAGTGGCACAGCAGGTCATCTGGAAAGACAGTTTCTTCTTGTTTTTCCACTCTTGCCTTACTAAACATTTTTATTGATTTCACTGCAGATAAAGAAATAAACATTACACCTACATGGTCTGTCATGGAGGCCCATGTTTCATTCCATGTTTTCAAATACCAGATTCACTTTGACTCTTGGACTAGATCAACTTTCCTGGTGTGTATTCTGTGCATCTCCAGTGCCATTCATCCAGCTGTACTGATGATCACTATGGGAACCCATCAGATATTGGATCAGATTTCAAAATAAGTGAGATTAACCTGGGGCAAAATATCCACACACCTCCTAAACTCTAAATCCTATGAGTTTTGTTGCTACAGAAGATCTGTGTTTTCACCCCGCTGGTGCAAGCAGGTGGCAAACTGGCAGGTGATTATCTGCTGATGATAATACTGTGCTGCAGGTAAGTGGAAGCTGCCGTATGTCTCCATCAAGAGCTCAACTGGTATTGGGTAAGGCTGTCAGGTTCTGCTTCTGGAAGCTTAGGTGAGATGGCATTCAACCAGGAGGCTTGCTTAGCATTGAATGCATATAGCAACAAGGGCTTTGCTGCACTTGGGATGGGAGCCCTGGAGCCCAGCTCTGCTGTGGCCTGTTCCCTGCACCGAGGTATGTGGGTTGAGCATAGAGGGAACCATATAAATCTTGCGTGTGGAGCTATTCATGGAGACAGATCCAGGAGCAGAGGTGAAGGGTGGGTAGGGGTGCCCACCCAAGTGATCATCGCCGGGGTGGTCAATGGTACTGACTGAGCCTGATGAGATTTATTGCCTCCCTGCAGCAGGACATGCCTGCCACTGCTGTCACTTCATACCCAGCTAGTGAGACAAGGAGCAGAGCTGGTACCCCGCGGGAGGGCACTGTGAAGGAGGCACCCAGAGCATTACTTCATGGCAGCAGAAGAAGCTGATGAATAAGCCCAGAGGTGCTGGCCCAAGCCCACTTGTGGGGAAAGAGGTTTTCCATGAATCCATCCTCCTTTTTCTTCGCAGGAGTGACATGACAGGTAGCAGCAGTGGTAAATTATTTCCTTCATAGGTGGACCTCAGAATTTAAAACCCTGGAGACAACTTGTCTGGGGAGCTGCTGAGCAGGAGGTGGTGCAGACAAAATCCCTCAGAGTGAACATGCTGCAATGCTCCCCTGGAAATTAAACCCTGAGAGGGATGTGCCCTTGGAGGCTGGGGGAGGACACCTTATGCATTCAGCAGAGACCCCATCCCCTGCTGCACAGGCTGCTCCTTCAAAGCAGAAGAAACTGGTCAGAGCATGGGGGGGCCATTTTCATACAAAGTAACCAGGAATCAGAAATAAGTGGTTATTTTCAAATTTTAATTTAAAAGAGTTGAGGGTTTTGCATATGATTCCATAAAACACGGAAGAGACCTTCCTTAATAACACACGATTTTAGGAAATTTGAGGCTACGTGCACTGTTTCCAGGACCCCAGGGTGCTGCAGGTGTGAGGCATGCTTAGGGTGCTTCAGAGAGGAAGAAGCTGGGAGAAAAAAAGCTTTTGGGATGAAGTGGTTTTCATACAGCTAAACAAAGTTCCTTGTTCAGGGCTAGAACAAAGCAGCCAAGACCTCTCCTTTTTACCATCATCAAATGAGAGCGGTCTCTGCTAGTTGTTCATCATGCAGGATTCTGGGGGTTGCTGTTACCTTGTTGTCAAGGTCAGAAACACTGGGCAATCCCATCCTCTGAAGCAACACCCTGTGCTGTCCAGTGCATCTCCTCTTGTTGCTGGTGAAGAACATCTGTCAATCAACACCCACCACTTCCCCGGTCACCCTGAGCAGGAACAGCCTCAGCAAGGTGTGGTCCCAGCCTACAGACCCCAGCCCCAGGGCCAGGACCCACCTCCCAGACTACCCCAAGGCACTTGCAATCTGCTTTGGACAGGAGAAGCTGAGTGTGGTTGGTGTCAGGTGAGCCCTGAGAAGCAGTTTGGAGGTGGGTGGTCCGTGCAGGAGATGCTGAAATGCTGCCCCATCACTTCCTCCAGCCTTTCCAGGGCAGTGAGGGTGGGAAAAATGGGGCAAGTGAGTGTGAGCGTGTGTACAGTTGTGCATATGCTTGTGTGTTTGTGCGTGTCTGCGTGGGTGTAGGACAAAGCATGTAAATAGAGCTAAAGAACTGCCATGTATGTGAGGATGGAGGCTGGGAAAGGAAAAATGACTGAGCCACAAAACAGAACTCCTTTACCTGTTTTTCTCATAAAGCAGCATGAGGATGTTTCTGCTAAAGCAGCCTCGTTTCACGTCAGCTGCATTATGAAATGACTTCTTTTTAACAAATCCATCTGCCTGCCTTTTAATAAGCAGGGCTTTCCACCATTGTATATGTGCGAGGTCTGACCTTTTCATAGGAAAAAACATTCATAACCAAAAACTATAAATAGAAACCTTTACACTGGAGCAGATAAAGATGTAGGTTATGTGACTTTTTTTTTTAAAAAAAAAGACAAACAGTATAATGTGGGAGGGAAAGGAACAAGCTCTTTTAAAAAGTCATAAAATTCTGTTATTCTGTTACTGCCTTAAGCTTTCTTAATATTTACTGAAACATTTAATAAAAGACTTAAAACAGTGGGGCTTACAAGACATCTGTACCTAAGAAGGTATTTTTACAAAGGAAAGGAGAAAAGATTAGAAATACATTTCATTTAGGAAAAAGGGTATTTCCCCCAACCACGAAACAAAAAGTTTATACAGGTTTTGTATTTCTAGTGTAAGTTAAGTTTTATATTTTGTTCATGTTCTGGTTTTGCAAGCTCTCATATATAACGTAACTTTACTCATGAGTACAGACACTTAGCCTTCAAAGGGTCTGCTCATGTGAGAAAAGCTGATCATTCATTGTTTCCACTTCAAACCATATTTGGTCCTCTATTTTAAGCTCCAGCTGCTGGAGGCAGGTGATTACATGAGAATCTAAGCTTTCTTTAGGGAAAAAAAAAAAAAAGCAGAAAAGTAAGTTTCTAAATCTTGTGGTTGAAGAGAAAGCTTGAAAACATGTCCTCCTCAGAGCTTCAGAACGAGAAGGCAAATAATACGAAACCAATCTTCTGTCTAAATCTGCTAATCACACACATTTCTTCATTTGAAGCAATATTTGTTAAGTGTACGACAAAAGAGTTCAAGAAAGGGGAGTAGGAAATGATCAGTGCAATTGTGGCTTTTCTGAGCCACGTCAGCAAATCACTGTTGCCACATGCAAAGACCCTTGGTGGATGCTGCTCACAAATGCTCTAAAGAGCTTCACTTAGCAAAGACTCAGGTAAGTCAAAGCATATCAAGAGAAGGCTTTGGTTAAGCATGCATTTAGCTCATCTGCTGTATCCCACACCTCAGATTCTAGGATATGCATATCTTCTCTGATACTTAAGACAGCACAGAAAATAAAACAACTTGCTTGCTGCTGCCAGTATGGAAATAAAGATAAGCTGTTGGCTGTAGCCACTGAAGGGTGCAGTGGTAATACAATACTCAGAGTCTCTGTGTTGCTTTTTGATCTACTTCAGCAGCTTGCACCGATCCATAGTTCATTGGGCATTGCAGGCTGAGCATCTTTTATGACTACTGCATAGCTTCTCAGGTGTTGGCTTTGGCTTCCTAAGAGATGTATCTTTTTACTGTGACTGCTCAGTGCCAGGCTCCTTTCTCCTAAGATGTAATACCTCACCATCACTGCTCCACAGTGTAGTGCAGTGACAGCCTTCCCTTGAGCTGAGCACCTCCAGTGCCGTGACACCGCTCACATGAAGAACAGAGCCAGACCAAATAATAAGGTTTGTCCAGCAGCCGCAACAAGGAACTTTGTCTCTTTTCTGCTGCAAGGCATTTCAGGTTGAGTTCGTGTCACCACTTCCCCGATACCTATAAATATTTTTTTCATATATAGAAAATGGGAAGCTAATTAGAGATCATAGAAATGAGAGTGGGACGGTGATTTCTGCAGAGATGTCTGCTTGTTCTTTCTCAGCTCTGTGGGCACGAGTATGTATCACAGTCGCCACATGTAGAGTTTGACTTGTAGCTTCATTTCTCCCTAATGATGATGGCCTGTTAACCAAAAGCCTCCCAGACAGGAATGTTTGAAATGTTTTTCAGAAGCTGCAATTGCTGCAGAGATATCAAGACCCAAAAGTCACGCAGGTGAAGCAAACTCTTGGGGCAGCCAGGAAAGATGTCATGAATTGTGCACGTGTGGTTTGAAAAGAGGGCAACCCCACCATCTACATGCAGGGAAGCAGGGCATGGATTTTGCCTAGCACTTGGTGCATGGCTGCTCTCCATCACTTGGGGTGGATGCAGAGAAGAAAGAGAGGCTGCCCTTGGAAGAACTTGAGTTCTGCAATGTATGTATTCCTTCCTGCAGGGCTGCACTTGAAGTGGTCATTAAGGTGAAACTGGCCCTGTGGAAGCTTATGGCAAAGTCCCCATAGACTTTGATCTGGTCTGAAATCCACCCTTTGAGTTTGACTGCAGTCCAGTGCCTGCCTAAGTCTGAAGCTGGCTTTCTGCTCTCCACCGAGTTTCCTTCTACAGCAGTGGAATGGAGCCCAGGTTGTATCTCAGCAATAAAACAAATAGAATTAAACGATGCAAGGGTGTTTGAGTCGTGATTTTCATCAGCGTTTCCTTTTCACTGAGCTCAAAGTCTAGTTTGAATGCAGCCTACTATTTCAGTCTGCAAGAAAAGGCTACATAGAAAATAGGTTTTGAATCAGATGCTTTACATAAACCAAGGGTTTTACTAAAATCTGATCCATTCTTCTCTTTTTCACTCCTACAATAGCGACTCTGCAGGGAGGCATTAGAAGTTTCAGTACTTTCATCTTGTCTCAGAACATTTAAGGTGGCCAAAGCAGGTTATGATAATAATGATAATAATAATAATAGTTATGATAATAATAATAGCAACATTGAAATCATTCATCACAACTGATTTATTGGAGGAATTTTGCCAGACGTGAGCGTGATAAGTCATCCAGAAATAGGTCACCATTTTCTGAAAAGTATCTGAGGTACAGAATTATTTGCCAAGTAATTTATACCAAACAAATCCCTCTCACTGTTAGTAGACGGCGCTTTTATTTTGAGTTGTTTTGACTGAGAAGCACCACGATTCACATGGTGAATATCTGTTTCTTGATTGGGAACTGGAGCAGGCACCTAACTTTAACCATGGGTCAGATATCTCCTGGCTGAAGCCAGCCATTAATGGAAGTTCAGGCTAAGGGAACACAGGGAGGTTGATTTTGGCGACCAGCCCATGTGCCAGTGATACAGAGGCCTTCCAACAGCAATGGGCTCTGTGCTGTCCTAACGTGGAGATGCTGCAGTGGGGAGCAAAAGCATCATTTTAACTGCTGTTCCTGAGATTCAGATGGGCTGGTGACACTGTCCTGAAACAGCCTCGTAGGTGGTGAAACTGTGAGGGTTGTGGGAAGGCAAAACAGAGCCCTCCTTCTGCTGGGAGAAAACAAACTGTGGTCTCCCTTTGCTTTGAACCCAGCCTTGCTTGGTATCAGCTGATGCACCTGCCTTTTTACACCCCCTGCTCTGAACACAGCCCCCTGGGGGGGCATTTGCAAGACCCTGCAAAGCCAGGCAGAGAAGAGACTGGAGCCCATGGTGACTGCCATACCATCAGCTTTCTATCCATATCACTGGAGTTTAAATGTGGCTGAAAGCACCTGGACAACCTTCTGGACCTCCTGGTAAACTGGCCTGCAAAGCGGTCAGCCCTCAGCCCCCAGTGCCCCATCTCAGCATCAGCAGGGAGAGTTTGGACTCCTCTCCTTGTAAAGGTGCTGGAACTCACCTGAGCTCAGTGCAAAGCATGCAGCTGCTTACAGACAGTGTGGAGAACTTGCAGATGGACTTTGAATTGCCCTCCTGTACAGACAGCATGAAACCCTGGCTTATTATTCAAACCTGGGGGATCTCCAGCATGGGGTGGCCAAAGAAAACGTCAACAGCTACCCTTCAGCCCACCCCTGCAAGGAAGAGATAAGCAAATTCATGGCTGTCTCTGATACTGTGATTTATAGAGAGCCCAGCTAGATATAGTGCTTTTAGAGAAGAGTCAACATTCCTTATCCCAGGGCATTTGCAATTTAAATCAGGGAGAGAATGAACCCAAAACTGAAACAACTATCAGAGGGAACTTCCTTTTGAACAGAAAAGGAGGATCCATAAGAGCTTTTTAAGAGTTTTGCAGATGTGTGAGCAAGTGACCTTTTAGAGTGGCTGAGATCCATCTGCATGTAACCACTCATTTTTGCCTAAGGAGCTGCTTGGCACTTCCAGGGCTTGAGTTGCTGGTGGGGATGAGAAGACTCTTTGTAAGAGGCAGCTGAAGGTCTATTCCAGCCCATGGATGTCAGCTGGAAACCTTTCAAGTTGTGTGGCAAATAAAGTGAAATTGTGGCAAATAGAAGTTAAGAGAAGTTTGTCAAGACCACTGCAAATGTGATTTTTGCCAAAGTTGAATCATCTGTCTCACTACTTTCCTTTGAACTCATCCCACAGTACAGAGCAAGGAGATGCTCGCTGATTTGAGCCTCAACATTTATTGTAAGTCTGTGTCTGCTTATGGGAAAGCAGGAAACTTCCCTGCTGTGCTTGGAATTGTAATGCTATAGAGGTGTTTATATGTGGGGGGCTTATTCCTTTATGAGAAGGGGGATAAATTATACTTGAATGAAGCCACCGCTGCATCCACTCTAGGGATTTGCTCTATCTGCCTATGACTCTGATGCTCAGTCTATTGCTCTAACTGCAGTATTTAAAGAAAAACACATCCTTGACCAACACACAAGTGCAAAAACCAGTATAGATCCAGGCTTTTCTGCTTTCTATGGTTCTGTCAGAACAAAGGCAAATTACATTGGTTGTAAATTAATTTCTGTGTGCATTAAGACTCTTTACAGAGCCTGAACAGTATAAAAGAGCTTTGGGTTCACTCAGAATTAGCCTGAATAAATTCAGAAGGCCATATTTCTTTACACAGCACAAAATCATTTCCAAAGCACCTGCCATAAAAGGGAGTGATTGAAACAGATTTCCTAGTGGATAATTTCCTGCCTCTTCCTGACACTTTCATCTCAGGAAACTGAATCCAAAACTCATGTTCGCCAGTGTGAAAACTCCATTGATCTCAGCGGACTTTGGTTCAGCTCTGAAAGATACAAGAACAGATACTGGGAATTTGTGTTTCTGGAGCTTAGGGCACACCATACACCACAGCAAGACCAACACGTGGTAGATTTCCTTCCTGTGGCCATCATCCTGTTGTCCCCATGTTTTTCTGATTCTCTCAACACGGCCAATGGGACATAGAGTTATGGAATTGGATTGTAACATGGGTCCATGATATGGGAAGTAGATCTTAAATTGACACGGTTGGAGACTATGGGAGCCATTCACTGATCAGGTGATGTTACTCAGAATGGAAAATCTCATGTTCATGTGGATCTTCCAAATGTTTCCCTGTCAGCCCTCCCCTGTTCCACCTCAACACGACTGTGGGGTTAATATGTCTCCAAGAAGGGACAAAAAGATGTGTAGTTAGCGTTTAGGGAAGCGTCTCACCTTGTTTTCTGAATTAAAAAACCCTCTCTCATATCACAAAACATGTACCTTCATTCCCATAGGAGCTGGGACAGCTGATTCAGTGGGTAGGAACTTGGTGCTAGCTGAGGTAGCTATTGCTGATTTGGGTTGAGAATGAGATCTTCAGTGAAATGAATTGATGGTTTCAGTTCCGGATTTTGGTGGGCAAATTAAGAAAAACAAAATTGGGCTGCGTAATTCAATGCTTGCTTTCAGGAAGCCACACAGAACAGAAGCTGAGTGTGGAGATTGACTCATCTGCTGCTCTTCGATACAAGCCCATGCTCCCTGACCACAGGAGGCAGGAGAGGTGGGCAGAGACCCTGCCTGGAGAGCTGGACCACCCAGGACCCAGAGGGGTTTGCTCCTGCATGTCCCTTCTGTGGGAAACAGAGCAGCACCAGGGAAAAATAGTGAAGTGGAAAGCAAACCTCCATCTCTGAGAGATCCCATTCATCACAAGACTGTCCCAAATGATTCAGATATCAATATTATCATACCAGAGGTTTCTGACATTTTAATTCAAGAACAGCACACAAGGGAATTTCAGTTAACCCTCCAGTGCCTAGAAGATGTAGAGTGGTGTAATTTATTGTGTGCAATTAATTTATTGTGTCTTAGGAAAGCCGGATTTGTGAGAGCTGGCAAGTCAGCATCCCTGTATCTGCTGCCAGTTATTCCAGTGTGCATTTCTCTGTTGCCATCTGAGGAACCGTAAGCAGCTTTCAGAGGTTTTAAAAGTCCCCACCACATCCTTGTGAGAGACATAAAAAAAACCTCTGTCGACAAAGAGGGAGAAGCAGGCACTGGAGATAAAACGTGTGAATTCAGGAACGTGGTGGCAGAGCAGTGGGGAGCAGGCAGGAGCTCCTGGCTGCTGGGAACATGGCCTTCCTGAGCAGGCAGTCAACAGGACGAGTAGCAGGAACAATGAGCTAAGCACTTCGATGGAAACAAACACCTTTTTTTAGGCACTCTGAATGGAGCTGCTGCTGCTACTTTTGTCACACCATTCATTTGGGAGGAAAGCAGAGCAGCAAAACAAGGTGCACACACAAAGCCACGCACTGTGGCTAAGCTCACAAAAGTTACCAGCCTGAAAATTTAATTATTAAATTATTCCATTTACTAGTTTGGGACTGCAGTGTTCTTGCAGGAAGTTAAGTATTTGTAACTGGATACAGCTGGATGGATCCTTAGGCCAGGACCTGGATGATCTGTAAGCGGATTGAGGACCACAAACAGATGCTGACTTCTTCTGGGCAGCTAAAGTCATTTCCACCGTGTAAGCCTTCCATGAAGGCTCTTGAGCTGTTTTACAGATAAACACATACACACGTGCACGTGAAACCTCCTGGCAAAAACAATGGCTGCTTTGCATGCCAAATGTGTCAGTTGCATTTCTTTTTACGACTGAATTAATTCTCAAGTCATTAATGCAAAAAAAAAAAAAAAAAAAAAAAAAAA
>JAVSBS010014032.1:0-49769 GCA_033124195.1 Coracias cyanogaster
CATGCCAAAAGTGGTTGGAAAAATAAGAATGCCATATCGTCTGACAGACAATGTCATTCTGATAAATGTCTGAGGTCACATAGTAGTGCTATCATTGCTGGCCTTTCATCTGCAGAAGCTGTTCTCTCACTTTCACAGCCAGCAGTACAGCAAAGTGATTCAACAGCAGCTGGAAAACATACAAGGATAACTACCATAGTAACATCAGGAAAAAAAATAGTAGAATGTTTTTAACTACAAATGCAGCTTCAAATGTGTTAATACCTATTTCTACTCCAAGTTTTGTTCAAAGCATCTACCTTTCTACATCACTATAGGCTGACTGTGGGTTCAGTATGGAAAACTGATAGAAGGTGTGAACAATGACCTAGCACTTATAAAAGCTTTGTATATCTCAGTATCTACAAAATGCCGTTTCTCCCATCTCTGAATGGCATTTCAGGTTCCACATCTCTCTGCCCTTGATACCAAGTGATGTTATGGTAATAATGAAGCTGCTTGTCAGCACTGCAAATTCTAGACATGCTTTGCTAAATCTTTGCTGTTAATTAGGAAAAACATTAGTTTTGTAGGTAAGATATGCCTACCTTCCCTCTTTTTTCTGAGCCAAAGTTCTTTCAACTGCTCCTATACATAACAAGGTAACCTCTACCTCTCCTGAAAAATAATATTTTAATAGCTTTACATTATGCATATATTTACTGGGAGATGAAACAGACATGGGTCTGCAATGTCATCACAGGTTTTCCTGCTGACCCAGGAAAGTACATGTGACCCTTGTCCTAAAGCTGCAAGAAGTTTTGATTTAAAATTTTGTTTTAAAATAGATTTGGACAACTGCCTAAGTCTGAATGCCTGGGGCCATGTTCTGCAACAGAGGCGAAAGAGGGAAAGAGGGAAAGAAGCAGCAAAGAAGAGGGAAAGAGGTAGGAAACTGGATTACATAGGTAACATAGGTAAAATAATCAGAGACCTTGGAAAACTCCATGTCCTTTAAAGTTATTAGGAAATAAGGATTTGAAAATATATGCAAGTCAGCCAAAGTATAATTAAACAGATCAACTGTGTACCTCTTATTTAACAAAAACTCATTATGCACACGCACTTTTAGATTAGATGGAGCAAAATGAGATGTATAAAGTACAGAACAAAAAGTAAACTAATACTGGGCACTAGTATTGCCTCCAAGGCCCCTGTTTTCATTGTGTTCTTAAACAACATCTTCACCCTCTTTTTTGGAGGGTAAACTCACTTAGTTGCTCCTTTCCACCTTTGCCTCTACTCTGATATGGTAAGGTCAGAAATGGATGCAAAGAGCACACTAGCTGTAGTTCAGCTTGATCACATCCCATCCATAGGTATTTCAGTGTACCTTTCCAGGGAGGTCACAGAAGCAAACTTAACCAAGCCAAGGCCAACTAACAAACACCACAAACTGCTATCGATATAGACCAATAAAACCAAACACTCACCACGGAGTAATGTATCAGCCTTTGGTTAAGAGATGCTCAAGAAGCAAGAATCTGTCAATCATACTAGAAAAATAGTTCCAAAAGAAGCAGCACTACTACCACAGGCTCAGCAGCTCTCACCTGGGTAGTACATTGGGAAACTTGTCACCACAGGCTGCTGGTTTACTCAGGAGGCAGAGGGGAGAGAAGACTTCCCAAAGTGACAAGTCAGATTAAAGCTTCTTCCCTAACTTGACCCTGAAAAAGTCTTGCTAGCCCCAGAGGGAAGTCTGTCTCCCAACCTGAAGAAATACAGCATGAGCACATTTTTGCACTCACAAAAAGCTCACAAGACTAACACCTACTTAGCTTCATCCCACTTCCACTGACTTCAGTGGTGCAGGATCAGATCCGCATCTGGGTAATAAGAAAATAATTACTTACAACAAATAATAACTATATTCTTCAATTATTTTCCAGGAAGTGCTCACATGACAAAAAGTAAGGCTGTAGATAGCATAGGTTAAGTGATTTCTAAACTCAGGTATGTCCTGTTGGCTAGGAGCTACTCCCCCAGAAACAGCACCTCATCTGACAATAACACCATTGTCACACAAAATAAATGGATAACCTTAAGTCATGCTTTTTACCAAAACTGAACATTAAAGCACCTGAAGTAGTGCCTTACTTTAAAACCATTCACTACTTTCACTGTTCCTGATAAAATTCTGTGTGAATTGTTTTATCTGTATGTGGAAATAGAAAATAACAGGAATGGAGCCATGGCTTCTACTGTTTCAACACATGTTAAATAAACCCTTGATAGCAGAGGTTTCTAATAATCAGAAGGAAAATGGGATTCAATGGAAGATATATGCATAGATTAAGACCTGAGGAATTTTATCATCATTTAACCTGACTTTCTATCTAACATGGGCTATTAAGTTTCAACCATATATTTTCTACTTGCATTATACCACCCATTTTAGAAATATTTTAGTCTTTATTAAAAAGGGTGAAGTATTAAAGAAGTTTCTGCATACCAAAGAAGATCACACCAAGAACTAGCTTGCCTCAGAATAAAAAACCTGCTGCTGCAGGTTATTTGTGGCTTGAATGTATCTAATTTCTGCTTCCAAATTTAGGGTGTTTCTTCTGCTCGATTATAGAACTGACAGTCACCTGTACTTGTGGACTGTGATAAATGCTAACTCTTGGATTAAACAAATAAATTAGCCTTTGTTAGACTCTTCCTCCATAAGCACTGGTTGTTAGTATTCACACACACATTACTCAAGGGATCATGCCTTCTCAAATTATTCAGGTCAGGCTTTGTAAGTGACTTGGAGTTATCAGTATTTTCCATGCTGACTGATAAAAACATGGCATTTCACCAAAGCAAAAACAAATTGTTGGGAGTAACAGAAACAATTAAAACTAACTAATCTCTTACAAGTACTTTTTCAGCCTATCAATTAACTAGCTATTATTTAAAATTGCATTTCTCCCTTTTTTTTTAATCAGAATGTCCAATGTCTAAAGACATTGATAATTGAATCATTTATTAGATCAACACAGTTATGTTTATTAGCCACACTTACAAATGTACATTACATGTCCATTTTCAAGCTCTATCACCCATACAAACATGTCAACTGACATTAATTTTGTTACCATCAACTATTTGTTTTCTTACTGTAACCCATCCCAGATTTTGTCTCTTTTTGCCCCTAGTAGTCTTAGAGTAACTACTCTGAAGTTCATTATCCATACGTTTTCCCAGTTTAATACCGGTACATCATCTATTTTCAGTCCACTGTATCCTAGGATTTAGTAAAAACGCTACTTGATCAAAAAATTCTTTAACTATCAGCTCTATCCTGTGAATTATTGGACTACAATCAAATCTGTAAACATATCTTTGCATATAAAACAAATTAAAAGTAGGAATCAAGGGGGACATACCATCACACAATGCAAAGAATCAGTAACAGAATGATGTGACTTGAAAGTTTAAAAGGATTATAAAGTTCTGCTCTCAATATGTTGACTCTAACAAAACCTTTTAATAGCCGTGCCTGGGCAGGAAGTTTGACAGGAATCACAGTAATCCAGTCTGCAGTAAATAAAGGTGTGGGCAAGTTCCAAAACCTCTCGGGTGGTGACAGGGTCAAAGCCTAGCTCTCTTCTACAAATGGTAAAAAGAAAATGTTCAAATGCCTGAAATACTGTTCTCGAATAGGAAGATTCAAAAATAACACAACAGCCTGAATCCAAAAGGATACAGTAGCTGAAAAGTAATTCCATATAAAGAAAAAAAATAAAATCAGTAAATTCATAAGTGGTTATATTTAGAAGGCCTTAGTACCAACTTTCTGGTAATGAATTGTTGCCAACTCTCCTCCTTCTAAAGATAAACAATATCAAACAGGCTGCTTTTTGGTCATGAGAAACAAGCACAAAGATGACCAAGACATAGCAGAAAAAGATCATGAAAGGCTGCACTGGATCATACACAGTAGCTATGCAAGGGATCAAAACCTGGTATTGTGGATTTCTATGGCTGAGTTCGATCCATCAGAAGAAACAATTTCATTCACAGAGTTGACAGCCTTGACGCTCAGAGAGTAAGTTCAGGTTTGTACTGGCCCTAAGCCCATGTACCCTAGGACAAACAAATATGACCCTAAAACAAAATCAGGGCAAAATCAGAACACAAAGCATGACAACTGACCTTTGACTTTGAAAAGTAACAGCAATATTTTGTCCTTTATGAAGAATTTAAATTGTCCAATAACTTGTAGTTGATATTCTGAAAGCTTTTTCAAAATTTAGCTGTGTTCTTGTCCCATTGATAGATTTGGTATCTACACCTTCCCTACACAGAGTGATTGAGTGGATTAGAAGTCACTATGGTTACTCACAGAGGAGAAGACTATTCACCTGGATAAGTATTCTTCTTGGCCCAAACACTGCTGACCAATATGCCAGAGCTGGTAATGCATACTGAACAAAATCCAGCTTGTGAAGAAAGCCATTTGAAAAACAAACCAACCAACCAGTGGTGATTAGATGTATGACATGACAGAATTTTTTTTCTACAAAGCAACAGAACAGACCCGTGTCAGCTGGAGATTCTAAATTTATACTAAGCAGCATCAGTTTTCAGATATGCACTAAAACCACCTGTATCTCAATATTTATTGGGACTTTTGGATTCTTTGAAAGGAAGAAAAATGCTTATGGAGAGCAGATGTACTGAGCTTTAATCCCAGTTCCTGTCTGGGTAAACTTGGCTTCTTCTCTCATCTTCAACAGGATGTGAAAGTACTTAGAGATGTTTCTTCTGTGTGAGGAAGACCTTACTCATGTGATTACTGGGTTAAGAGGTACAGATTAATGATTGTAAAGTGCTTTGAAATCCTGAGATGAAAGGTATTATGCAAGAATGATGATTTTATACCATTTAATATCAATTTGTTGACGATGATGTCACATAATGAGAAACAAGTATCCTTAAACTAGACTCTCAGATCTGGTAGGGGAACTTGTATTCTTGCTGCAACAAGTTTTGGTGTCCATGTGGCATAGCTACATCACAGACCTTCGCCTTCTTCACCACAAAAGAGAAGTGATAATATTTTTTTATTTTTTTCCCCCTCTAGCATTCTTAAGCAAAACTAGTGTGGGTTTGTGATGGGTGCAAAGCTGCTTGGATGGAATGGCCATGATAATAGGATTATCACCATATCAACCAAGGCAACAATTTATGTAGTCCTGAGACAACTGCAAACCACGTAGGGAAAAAGAAATATCTTTGGGTTTTTTTGGTACAAGAAGTCTTCCAGTCTAACATGTTGCCTGCTTTTAATGCTTCTAGTCTCTGGCCTTTTTGGTTCAGCAGCAGATTTCTCACATGCAGAAAAAGGACTCACCACACACACACACAAAATTTTGCCTAGTCTTCAATCACCTGGTTCACATTTCAACCATACTCCACAGACATTCAGGAAATATTCCTCTCCCATTGTAGGTCATCCTATATCTCCTGCCAGCTGGTGAAAGAAAAAAGTGCCAAATCTCTGCCTTTATCATCTCCCCAGTCATGCTTGCCATACCTGTGAAATACAGGGAAGTTTCTCCTGACACAGGGAAGGCAAAGAAGGAAACTGAAAGGATGTAAGTGGATAGAGGACAAGAGAAGACCACAGAATATTTCTGTACCAGCACCGGGGAAAGGGTTCTGATGTTTTCTTCCTTTATGCTTTACAAAGCCTAATATAGACAAGCTGCTGAAGTGCTATAAAGTGTAATTCTACTTCTGCAATGCTGCCCTCTCCAAAGAAAGGCTGTCTCCTGGAGAGCTCTGGGCATGACCGAATTGCTGGGACAGGGCCATGGCAGCCCACCTAATGCCTTCACGTTACTGCAGCAGGTAACCCACTCATCTCAGATACTAGCAAAAACTGCATTTCTCCATGACATAGCCTTACACATTATATAAGTAAATACATTTCTCTGTGTATAGCCACATAGAGGAAATATTTACACTGCTAAGCATTTGGATTATGAAAGCATAAATAAAGTGAAGGCTACTGGAGCCACTGTAAACCATCAGAGTTATGCTAGCCTAAGTAGGATGAGATACACTATGTAATGTGCACCGTTACATCACATGCTCTGGATGTGTCAATACTGGAATACTGAAGTGTGCTTTTAGGAAAACTGTATCTCCAGGAAGCACTGGCAGCATCTTAATCCCTTTACTATGGCTCTGATACACTGATCAGCAAAATCTAGGGCAGGCCTCTGAAGTAGTTGGATCAGGCCCTAATACTCCTTTAGATCATAATCCTGCAAAGATTTAACATTTACAAATAACTTTATCATGTGAGTAGTTAAATGGGATGTTGGAGGATCAAGGTCAGAACTGGGACATTCAACAAATTCCAGCTTGGGTTAGATCTATCAAGAATACAACAGAAACAAGAAAAAAGTTAGGGTGGCTCCTGATAGAAGCTAATTCTTAGCAACATGCAGCATTTGAGGACTTATGTATCAGCTTGAATTCACCCACAACTATTCAGTCCTATCATCTTCAAAGCATTTTAATCAGCATGCAAAGCTAAATACATCTGCAGAAGACAGAGACCTGGGCTGTAGCAGGATTTCTTCAGACACAAACATTCTGCACTTTGCTGCAACCCAATGCCTATTTTAGTATTTTTCACCCTCTGTTTCTAAGCCACCTTTTTTTTTAAAAATTTTTAACCTTTATCCTCCAAACCATCAAACAGAATACCTATCCTGATCCCTCAGAGTGCAAATGCTGTGGGGCTTTTACCTGTAATGACAACAACCAAGATAAGGTTAGAAATAGGAGAGGTGAAAGAGAGAAGCTACTCTTTAATTTAAAAGCTAAGCAATGGGTGTTTCTAGCCCTCAGCTGAGCTGGGCTACCCTGCCTTTGCCACCTCAAAAACTTTGGCTGTGGATTTGGCTTCTTACCTTCTGTGTAGAGCACTAGAAGTTTAATCTGAGGGAAAATAGTTGCATTTCTTGAACAATCTTTGTATGTTTTTGCAGGAGGGTGAAGAAACTGAGCAGAAAAAAGGTGTCCAAATGAAATATATTCTGAAGTGTTCAAATACCAAACACTGCACATGCTACATCTACAAAGTAGCAATTTTTAGCATGTTACCAAGAATCTAACTTTATGCAGAATCTGTCCTTTATTTATAAAATAAATCCATCTATTTTATAAATCACTTGTGAATAATACTTTCACTGGTAATGGAAACATTTGGTATGAATGCTTCTCTAGAAGTTATCACTTCCTGTTACCTTTTATAGTTAATTTCTAACAGTTGCATAATGGGTCAACTCTTTTTTTATAGGCTGCAGTGATATGATGCCTGTAAAACTGAGGTTATGAAATGCAAACTATTTTACAACAGCATGTCCCTGCTATGAGAGAGTAGCTTCCACAGCAGATTCAAAGCTAAATATGTCTTCTGTGTTTGTATATTGATTTCACTCCTGATAAACAAATAGAAGTCCCCATCTATCATTACAGGATATCTGCTTCAAAATTCAAGGTTTTGAACAAAACTTTGCTTGAAAGTAATTTATTAAAGGCATTAATCTTAAAGTCTTGAAAAGCTACACAAGCCAGAAATGAAACAGCAGTGGCTAAATGCAGAAAATGTAATAATATAATAAAAGAATTGTCATTTCTAAATGACATTGTTAGAGTTCATCAAGATGCCATATGTGCTTAATTCCTTACAGACTGTAGGTCTATCGTAGTATTTTTCCAATATTTTAAACAAGTTTCTAAAAATCAGACAAAAATATCATAGTATTAATTAAAGTATCTTTCTATACTTTCTGACTGAAGGGTCAAAGGAGTTGCTACTATTATTTACTACAGAAAACACTGTTTTTTAGATTAGGACAAGAAATATGAATGCCAAATTATTTGTTTAAAATAAAAGTGACAAGGCACAAAAATAAGTTGCTGCTTCCAGGCCACACAACAGCCTGGTAAGAAAAAAGGAAAACATCTAAACAAAACCCTAAAAGTTGGAGTGTTTTCACAATTTTATATCCAGTAACGAATTTTATCTTCCAAAATTTTTACAAATCCCATTTTTTCTAGTAACTCCTTAGAATACAATGTTCAATATTGGGGTCTCCCTGGAACTAAAGGCCGCACACCATTAAGTAGCTCAGATATTCCTTTTTTACAAAAACTCATAAGCAGTAGATCATCTGACTAGCCCATAAAAGTATATTTCATTTTATATAGTGATTGGCTAAATTATTAGTCACATTTCTTGATGTGTTGAAAAATACCATGTGCCTAAGACAGCACAGTCGGTGTGACTAAATAGTCATTAAATTCCTAATTTAAATTCTCCAGTAGAGAAATCCTGTCTGGTTGTTTATCTGCTAATAAACAACAAACCGCTGTGTGCAAAATATCACCAATCCTGAGTGTTCTGAAATCATGGCTCAGGACCCCCAATCAGAAGTTTTCTCACAATAAATACGCTTTTAATTTGCTTTTCATATACAACTGAGCAGGTTATTAAGTGCTTTTCTGCAACCACAAGAGCTTGATATGTAAGCTATTTTCATGTTTATGTTAAGGAAAATAATCCGGAAGCTGGAGCTCAATAAAAGCTACCAAAGATCATGACACTCATGATATTGTGAAATCTAGCAATGAGATGTATAGAAAAATGAAGTGACACATGACATTTAAAAAGCTGCTTATTTAGTTTCGTCATGGCCTGTCAAATAGTCCTATCCAACAATTTTAGCATGCATGATAAAAAGGCTCTTTTAGCAAAAGGAATTAAGGTAAGATAGGCCAGGCTGAAAAACAGAGTCCTGAGAGATCAAAAGGAAAAAGAAAACAATTTGCTTGCCTGCAGGAAAGGGAAAACCTCATTTAACTAAAAACCCAGGAGAAAAGGCAGCATGTACATAGCTTAAGAAATTCCATCAAAGGTACAATTTATCCTCTTGATTTCATCAAATGGTAAATGACTGTACATACACAGAAGGACAATCACCTACATTTTGTTCCTAGTTGTAGTCATGCAACACAGGCATGAGCAACTGGAGCTTAACCAGGGATTGTTTTTTACCTCTCTGCGTTCAAACATGTTCATTGTCTATGTGGATGTGAAGGACGGCAGTATTTGTCCCCTATTTCTTCCATTGCTGCATCTCAAGCCATTCTTGTAAGACAGATTTGAGGCACTGTGAGACAAGAAGAACTGATACCACAGGGATTTTAAATGGGCTCCCCACTTTCCTGGAGAAATACTGAAAATGTGAGCTGTAACTGCTCAGCCAGTATGAATGGGCTGGAGTCCAGCCCTGTCCTCAAGCGCAGCCTCCATTCACTACAGCAGGATTTCACAAGAGCAACTGAGGGCAGAGAGCAGCCATTGTGTTCCAAAACATTTACAGAATGTTTGGATATAATTCTTTTAAGAGGATTTAATTTTCTTAATGAGTCTGAGTAAATCATTAGCCTCCATAGTTGCACAGGGAATATTTCAGGAGATTTCATGAGGCATACTTTAGCAGAGCAAAACAACACAGACAAAGTCATACTTATTGGACACGAGATCTCAGAGCAGAGCGAGCTGTTCCTCTAATGCTTGTACTGCACAGTTTGTTTTTAAAATACTGAACACACCAATCACACTGATTGATTATACTGTATCAGAAACTACACACAAAATTTTTCTTGACAATATAATTAATATTCCTTCTCATGTTATTTTCTATAAGCATGCATATTGAAGTGTCTCCATCCCTGAAACCAAATTAAGGAATTATTTTGGTAAGTGGAAAAGTGGAACTCCGAAGCAGATGCCTTTGGGGTCAGGTCCTTCTCAGTATTCACTCAGCGTATAACATTTACTTGCTAAGTTTCAGTGACTAAAGATCTGAGTTACTTTCATGGTACATGGATGAATTGCATTAGCCACAAGTCTACCAGTTCTGAGTCCAGGTGAAGGAAGCATGATTTAGTTGTGCCATTCTCCACGTGCTTTTCTCTGCCTGACTCACCTTTCTGATACTTTCCCCACCCCAACTGGTCATACTCACACTCTGCCATCTGCTCAGCCTATCTCAGCAAAACCCATGTCTTGTGCAAGCAGCAGTCTGTTGCAATCTCTCAGTGGGAAGCTGGAGGTCCCTGGGAACAGTGAGTACCCTCCAGAAAAAGGCAAAACACGTCCTAAAATAGCCATATCTATGACCCCACTGTAAAAACCGGCTTTCCTGGGTTTTATTCCTCATTGCCTCCCGCCTGCCAGCAAAGAAACTGACCCTTTGAAATCAGCACCAACTTATGTGGCAGGGAGCCATGGAAAAGCTAGCACTTCAGGTTAGCACTCCCTTTCCCCTGCTTTAACCTTTATAATCAAATATCAATAACCTTTATAATTAAATATCAAAAAGAATGAAAACAAACTGTGGGTGCAGTCATCACTGCATTACATTTTCAGTTCTCACCAGCACATTTTATAGGTCACTCTTTGGCCAATGAAACATAACACGGTGTTCCTTTACCACTTCCCCCTTTCCCCCCCCCGCTTTTTTTAAATTTGAAAACAGTATCTTCTTCCAAGCTAAATACTTTTAACTACTGAACTTCACAGAAAAAGAAGGTCAAAAGCTGACTCATCAACAGGCATAATAAATGTGCTAAAGATCCTGGACAGGACATCAATCAGATCATATAAGTTATATAAATGCCAGGTACAGAGATACTCACCACCCAAGAAAACAGGTGTATGTGTTCCTAAGGTTTACTATGATTTATGAAGTAATAAACAGATTACTCCAGGCCCAAGTGTCTCAGGCCTGATCTTCCTCAGCTTACCATCCATGTACATGTATATACATCTACACCCTATGCACAGAGTGAGCTTTCAAATAAGGCAGAAGGGATTTATATCCCTTTGTGTAAGGCATAACCACACAACAGTTGACTTTTAGAAACTAACCTGGTAAGTCCACTGAGAGAGACGACAGTTGTTTAAAACAGTCTATGAAACAACTGTAAAGATACCTTTATCCAAACAATTTCTATTCCAACCATTCAAAATACAGAAAGAATGTCCTTTGCAGTTACTATTTGGCACCACCAGCTGGATGCTTTGAGGAACTAAGAGAGATTTTTACTGCTTAAAGCCGGAAATACTGGCAACGGCATCTTGTGGCTAATGGTCCTGTACACTATTTTGTCTTGCTGGTAAAGTGTCAGTACCTGGTGCCTTCTGTGCAAGAGAATGACCCTGCTGGACTTTATTCATTGTGTCAAGCAACAGTCAAGTGAAATCTCGGAAATACTGAAGGATTCCCATCTGTACATTGTGTGCCTCTGGTAAGATCTCACGCCAGTGGATACAATATATACCATGGTCCCACATGGAGGGGATTATCCATCTCTGCTGCCTCCTCATCCCTGTGGATGCCAGCGTTAGCGCAGAAGGAGCTTGGTCTCATTGCTCCCAGCCATACCAGTAGTATGTTCTGAGTAAGTGGTCAAGCACTGTGTGTCAGGGCAGATGCTCCAGTGTTGAGAACGCTTCACTTGGGCAGATTGCTGTAGCACATTGTCATTTCCTGCAGGGCTGTTACTTGCACCTGAGCTAGTAGAGGGTGCTAACAGTGACACTGCTTAAGTAAGGGAAAAAGTTTTAGAAATCTAGATATCACCTCACAGGATTTCTTTGCAAAGCCTATCCTAGTTCAGTTCGAGTCTGTGACAGACTTGCACTTTCTTACTCTCTGAAGTACTTGGCATATATCCTCCTTAGGAGGAGTACACACTGTGAGCTAAGGAGGAGCAAAAGATATCATTCCATTTTGCCTGCTGGCAGAAAAATCCTGAAAGGATTAAGTTGTGGGTAACAGAATATAGTAGAAGTGTGTAACCTGAGTGATGCAAAAACATTACTTCTTAATACAGAGCAGCACAAACGTATCAATCGCTCAGCAGGGTTCTGCTGCCTTTATCGCTTTGCCAGGGGGAATGAATGGCATGAGAGGAAATAAAAATGACATCCTGTAGAATAGGTGTGGTGGTAGCAGGAGATTGTATCTCTACTCCCAATACTGGAGGCAAAACTCCTGCATACAAACATCCATTTTGTCTGAATCTTGATACTCCTCTCTACTTAAAAGACAAAGTAGTTCTGTTACAAGCACAGGAAGGGAAGGGTGAGTAACTGCCTGAGATACGAAGTTTTATTTCAAGTGATCTCAAAGATATCATCGCTTCCCCCAGCGACTTTTGGTCTGAGCCAGTTTGGTCCCTAAAGCTTTGCAAGGATAATCTCCCCTTCTCAGACTGAATTCCTGGGCATGGTGGAGGTACATAGTCCAGCCTTGGGAAGCAGGTCAGGTGCCACAGTGACAAGGACTGAGGATGGAAAAGGATTAGAGAGGCTGAGTCAGTCATAGTAAGCAATGATTAACTTCAGGGTTCTTTGCTTTTGACATTCAGATCATGTAAAATCATGGGATTACTTTGGTGCCAGTCAGCCCCATGTCTGGGTCTTTCCCTCACAACAGGCACCATGGACAAAACAGATCACACCAGCAGAGTAAAAAGCAAAAGTTGAAAATGAGTAAAAGGTATTCACAATAACTTCTGCTTCAGTGGAAACATTGCTGTACCTATAAACAAATAAACTATAAAATTTGGCACAAGAGGGGCCCAGGACTGGAATAGCAGGAATGCTGCAGATCAAGATTAATGTGCACTGGCAGAGCTACACCGAGAAACATGCACGGCACCTGTCTCCACGGTGCCTGTCTGGAGCTAATGACGCTAATCTCCTGATTTCATAACCACACCAGTCAAGCCATTTTAAAACAATACCTTGTAGATTGTAATGTAAACTATTTTGAGGGAAATTTTTCTGAGAAGAAAAAGCATGCATACATGTGACAAGCCAGCTGAGTAAGAAAGTAAAATATATCTGTGAGTATGTTCATATATAAAGGATCTTAACTATATATAGAATATATCTATGTATATGTGTGTGTAAAACTATGTATGTTCTATATGTGTTGCTAATAGGATACACATTAAAAAGTGTGATAAGAAACAGATTCTTACAATCCCAGTCATCTGAGGTTCTGCATAGCTCCTTTCAGAAATCCTTCCCATCTTCTACCCAAAATGCCAGAATGTGCTGCAGCCTGGATTTCAGACAGAAATTCCTAGCCTAGATGGGATGCTGGAGAATCTGAAGCCTTGCTTACAAATATCAGCAATAGACATCTGATTAGTTAGATGCCATTACATTATTCAATCATCCTTAAATAACTATTACACTATTTCAGACACTAATCCTTTCTGAGAAAGACAAGTAAGAAAGCATTAATGGGATGGCCATACCATGAGTACTATACTTTCTTTAGGACTGAATGTACTGCAGGTTTTGCTGTGCTGTATTCCTTCCTGAAATATTCCTCACTAAGCCTTAACTCTATTAATGTCAAAACTGCTACTAATTTTAGTGGGTCTAGGAACAAACTTTGTTATGTTAGCAGTGAAGAACAATTCCCTCAAAAAGATGGGGGAGAGAGTAGGTAAAGGATTTTGTAGCCATGCCTCACAACAGGATAAAACTATTTTCACGTTGCTCTCACAGGTTTTGCCTTGAAAACAATAATGAATATTTACAAATATACCAGTCCTCGAAGCCCATTTAACTCCTTCTTATGTAAAATATATTGAGAAAAGCTATACCTTCAACTGTGGGAAGGGTATGTCAAGCCTGAAAACTTTTATTCAGTGTTTTTAATTTCTTTTAAAACTCATTCATTTCTGGACAAACCATCAGAGATATTTTAGCTTATTTGGGCATTATAGGCTCAGTATACCCTGTAGTGAGACAAACAGAACAGTCTATCATTGAAAAACCATATTAAATATTGTATGTGGTTTTAGAATACCCATGTAAAATCTGAAATAATTTTACACATAGCAAGAAGTTTGCTGTTTTCTCTCAGGAAAATAACAGCTGTGCAACTGCCACAAAAACAGTGGGCAAGCAGTGTCCTGGCACACCAGAGGAGTGTCCGTAGCCCAGTGACACCCACTAGATGGGGATATTTCCACAGGACACTCCTGGATGGCGCTGGCCTCCCCAGCAGTGCTCAGCATACCAACACCAGCTCATATTCACATTTCAGATGTTCAAGTTTTGGATAGGATTAGTGTTAACTTGTTATAAATACTAATTCAGAGCTGTAACATGCAGTTTGGGACAGCCTAGGGAGATTTTATCTTTAAATAGCAGTGGATCCAAATATTTTTTTTACATTAGAAAGAACAGATGAACATGTGCCTCTGTGTACACACAAACACATCTGCATGTGCACACATTGATGTATTCAAGAGCCTAAATGGAGCACAGAGCCTACTACTTCTCAGTTGGAGTAAATCCTTCTACAGCCTTTAACAGTTAGGTAACTCAGATATGCAAGACTTTTGGCACAGACCAACTTTTCAACGGCCCTTATGTATTTGCTATTAGTTAAATTCAGTTACAATTTAAAAAGATATTTCATATTTGCTTGAAAAGCAGACACTGATTTCATTTATGTGTGTGCTTATGTGTCTGTGGTGCACAAAAGACTGTACAATGATTGAGAGACATCTGGTGTATTAAACAGTCATCAACACAGTGAAAAAGGCACCAGCAAGCATTAATGCTGTTTGCTTTTTGTAATTTCAATGGTCTGATTTTCCAGGACTCCTTAAGCCACAGAGATCAGCTAACTGTGGTGACTAACCAGCCACAAGAAGCATGGCTTTTCCTAGATGGTACTTCTAGTTCTTCAAAAAGCATGATTCCCCCCCAGTTTAAATCTTCCATGGCATGCCTTCTCCTGCATGTGTTCAGCCAAGGCTGGTTTGACTATGTGTAACATCCTGAACTACAGCCCAGTATTTTTTTCAGTCTATAGGAATCTGATTAGTACTTCCTATGCAGTGGGGTCCACAAGGAATAAGGTGTTACAGAAATACTGAGCTTTATGAAGTCCTATTTCATGTATAGGTGTTCACAACTGGAAATATCCCTTATTTTCAGCCTATGTTGCACAGGTTTAGGGAGCTTTGGGGATCTGCTAGATCTATGCACTTTCTGCTTGCAGGAATCGTAGAATCATTTAGACATCAAAAGACCATCGGATCCAACCATAAACCTAACACTGCCAAGTCCACCACTAAGCCATGTCCCTAATTGTCATGTCTACACATCTTTTAAATACCTCCAGGGATGATGACTCAACCATTCCCCTGGGCAGCCTGTTCCAGGGCTTAGGAACCCTTTCAGTTAAGAAATTGTTCCTAACATCCAATCTAAACCTTCCCTGGCACAACCTGAGGCCGTTTCTTCTTGTCCTATCACTTGTTGTTTTTCACTCTTGGGAGACTAACCTCCACCTCACTACATTCCCCACCTCACTACAACCTCCCTTCAGGTAGTTGTAGAGAGCAATAATGTCTCAGAACAGGAGAATGTCTCCTGTTCTCCAGGCTAAACACCACATAGCCATGATTTTGCTCTCTCCACCACTCATCTTGTCTGTATTACTAATGTGTTTCTGTATTACTAATTACCCCAAATAACTGAAGAACTAGTTGTTTGCTATTTTTTGAAATCACTTACAGTAAAATGTTTTTTCCATGAACCTCAGGGAAATCAGGTTGTAGATGAACTCCACAAGTCCTGTATGACCTTCATGCACTCCACAGCACAAAACAGATTCCAGAGACCTAGGAAATTATCACCCATACCACTGAGCTGACCCACTCTATAAACATTACCTTTGTTAACTGTTTATTCTCTTAGTCCTACAAGCTGGATAAGAGCACAGGAACCCACAGCTCTCTATCAACAGGGCCACACTGCTCTTTTTGTTGTCTCGCCCTTTTCCACTGCACTGATAACGGTGGATTTTTGCCAGCTGTAAGTAGTTATTGGCTGGCATTTGAGAAATAACTCAGCTGGTGGCTGGGAAAAGTATGTAGGGACGATCCACCAGAACAAATTAACTCCTCAATCTCTGCTATATTTCTCTGATACAGCTAGCTTTTCTTTAAGTGTTAGGTGCTATTCTTATTCTCTGAAGTGCCTTCCCTTGTGCTCCTCCTAATCTGTTTATTCAGAAGTATTTCAAATAGCAAATTAGAGGCATGAATTAGACTAGAATATATAACATATGGAAAAAACAGCTTACAGCGCCATTTCATTACTTGCATATACCATCAATAAGAAAACTGACAATTTATCCACAGCCTGCAGTTTTCCCGAAATAAACCATCAGTCAGTAGTTGTGTAAGCTTCATTCTGGACAATGTTCCAGCATCCACCCAGTGGAACTCCCAGAAAAAGTTGTCCAAATTAAATTAAGCTAAATCTAATTTTTATCATAAGGCAAGATGCTCTTTGTGAAATCATGTTTTCAGAGAAGCGTTTGCCCAGTCTCTTTGTTTATCAGAACTTCTACTTCTTCAAACTGTAACGTCCCATTAACTTGAAAAAACACTAGTGTATTCAAAGTGCTGTAGGGAACATCTATCTCAGTTTGAGTATACAGCACTGCAAGAAAGCAGTTAGAAATGCCATTTTAAAAGTTGTTCTTGATACTTACATGGTGCTACATGTCCTTTAAAAAAATGCCTAAATTAACCTCATGCTTGTGCAATGTTGAGATCCTTTCTCAAATATGCAGAGTGAAAGCCTTCCAAAGACCAAACTACCATTGGTGAAAGCTTGCTATGAAGTGGACAGTATTAGACATAAACTACAAAACAGAACATTATAATCACAGTCCAGCAGCTGTGACCAAAGGAAAAGAGAGAGGCAGGATGGTAGTACTAGGGACACAGTTCAGTAGTCTTTACCTTAAAGCAATGATGAGTCTGTGCACGGTGCAGACTCCCAGGTGCCACACAGTCCTCTGAGATGTTCTCAGGCATCAGTGAGCTCAGCATTGCAGTTCGACGGAGGTTACCGAATCCCTTAGGTTAAAAACCATTTTTGTTTTCCAGTCCTATAGAGCTGAAAAAAAGTGTGACACACATGCAGTTTGAGAATCTAGCCCAAACCAGCATATGAAATTATACAGAGACAACCGTAATGTTGGTCATTTCTAATGATCCATGTTTTAACTCTTGCTGTCATTTACAACACAATATTAGTCACTAGAAAATGCTTTTAGTACAGCTTTTTCCACACTGCAAGTATGATCCTCTCTTATCTTCAGATAGAAATGTTATCAGAATCATGGTTTGTGTTGTTCAACAGCAATTCTCATTTTCACAGTTCCTTATCACACAAACACATCTTCATGCTTCCACATCATTCCTACCACAGAGTGGGGAAACAATTTTAATCAAACAAATGCAGAGCCTACAACAACTGTTTTGACTGTTAGTTAAAAGCCAGCCTCACCAGCTGAATAGCTGTAGAGATACCACCAGTCACATCAGATTAGTTAGACCCAGTTCTGACCCAGGCTTAGGTCCAGGAATGAGCTCAGTGTGCTCCACTGATCAGTCTTAGGCCCACTCCTCCTACCCTAATTTCAGAAACACCTGTCCATGCCAACCCAAGCCCTGAAAAGGAATCTCAAAAGCAACAAAAGGGAAGCTGTAACTGAAATCAGCACCAAGAGTTTGCATTTTTCTTACTTTTCTTTACTTTGCACAAATGGTAATTCCTTTTATCCATTCATTCTTTTGGGGCAAATTATGGGTGTTTCTTCCTCTCTCGCATAAGACCATATGAAAGTGGCCATTGTTAATGCTTTTGAGAAGTTCTTGATGAATTTTGTTTGAAATCTGTATACTCTCTTCTTTCAACAATTGCTCTCTTTCCACAACTTGTACTTTTAATTCCAGTTGTTCCCTACAGCTAATTAACATGCTGCTTTTCTGTAGGCATTGTGATTTTATTATTTTTTCTTTGTTTAAAGTTCAGTAACATCATCCATCTTCTTTTATTCTTTCTGACAGCCTGTTTCCAAATGATACATTTGGTTATATGATGTCAATTTTTTCCAACTATTGTTTTGTTTACTATCTTTGCACAGTACAAGATCAGCAACAGGAATACATCTTCAGAGATTGCAGCTTCCAGGCAAATAATATCTTTTGTAACTTTCAGACTAAGCACAAAAGCTAAATGCTTGTCAATAATACTTTTTAACAGTCTGTGATCCTCTTCAACAGTTGCTGTGCAGCCACACATCTACTGATAACATTTATGGCACCTGGCAACAAGGGCAAATCACACCTTCTCCATTGGAGCTGCTTTGGTGTCACCACTCTGCCACTCCTTCCAGCTGCAGTGTTGCTCCATCTGCTCTTCGTAAAACATCTCTGTTTAGTGCTTATTTGTAGTTCCTGATGGCTGGTTTTAATCGTGTTTTATGGACAATGACAACCTTGATGTTCTGGGAGGTCTTATCCCAATTGCTTTTGTGGTACCGCTTGCTGGCTTTTTTTCCACAGTTCTGCAGCAAGGCAGCAGTTCTTGTTGCCATTGCTATCCAGATCCCTCTCTTCTAGCACGTTTCACCTCCCTTTGGGTCATTTGTGATGTTAACGTCACCTAGATTTTACTTTGTACAGGGCCCATGGCTCCTGATCCTAAAACGTGACCACAACAATTTACTTGCACTCCACAGTACCACTCCGGACCACTCACATTTAAGTACTTGAAAATACCTTGCAAAACAAAGTACTTGCTGTAATTTTCATAGTTCGGTCATTGCCTCTGCTCCCAGATCCTTTCTAATTCTCAAATAACATGGGATTCAGCCCTCCATCAAAAGCAGAATCCTCCCTTGTATTGGAGTACGCAGAGTATTTTATTTTTTTTTAAATCAAGATGCTTATTAAAACATTTCCATCTAGGTGACTCACTCCCAGTTCTGTTATTTTAGTGGGTTTATGGTTTGTCATGTAAACAATAAAAATTTAGTTTTGAAATCTGCAAGAGTTATCACAAACCATTACTTAATTTTTTAAAATATCCTGAATTTACAAGAACACTGTTTAAAAATATTTTGTGTGCAAAATAATTTTGTATTAAAGCTAAATAATAATAACAGCCCCAATAGATTGCCGATAATATGAAATTACAAAGGGATATGCAGTAAGATTTTTTTTCAAGTGATACTCCATATGGATTATGAACTTTGCCCTTCATATTTCAATAGGCACTGACTTAAGTGCCTTGCCAGAAGAATATTGGAAAAAAAGCTAGAAAATAGCACCTGAATACACATGCTGTTTTGAGTTCTCTTATCTCAGAAAGTACATCTCAGTATATTTATGAGAGCATTGGCAGCTCTCGCAATTATTTGTTGCCGTTATGCAAGGGGGTTGGAGCCAGTGATGCCAGAACTGATGCCTTCTCCCAAATGCCACTTTTTAGTGGAATCTCACCCAGATGTCTCCCGCGCTTGGAGATGAGCAGCAACTGAAATGCTGCAAGAGAGATGCAGAGCTCTCCAAGGCAGCAGGCAAGTGAAGGGTGCTGTAGCAGATGCAGGGAGGGACACAGGGATGGTGTCTCCCAAATCTTACTGGTCTGTGAGGGGACGACCAGGGTCCACTACCATTTCCTTTCCCTATGGCCTTCCTGTGTCCTCAAAATTAAGTGGGAACTTGAGTCAAAAGTGATCACTTTTCATCAGAAAAGGAAAATTGCAATAGAAATTGAGTGAACTGGTTTCCACAGAGGAATCCTTGTTCTGTTGCCTTCAGTAACAACCTTGAAAAGCAGAAGATGATGTGGGGAAATAGTGTACTAAAGTAAAAAAAACATACCCATTGAAAAAATGGATCATACAATGATTCACAAGCTGAAGTAAGGCAAGATGGAGGGAGCACCTATTTTTTCCTATGTTCTGAATCATTCAATGGCTTTTTCTTGTGTACTTTTACAAGGATCACACACAATATCAGCTTGCACTAGCAACTCTGAAGACTCACAGTCAGTTGAGAACAGTGGCTAGTCCTGATTTGAACAAATGGATTACAGCATCTTTAATTTATGAAATTTAAAAGTCAGATCTTTCCAAACGATGTATTCATATGTTTTTGTAGCCTCAGGAAAGCAGCCTTTATTGTGGGATTTCTGTTCTCTTCTATTTAATACACAAACTTATTCACCATAACATCTGCTATTTTAAAACCGGAAATATTGGAGCTGTTCCTTTTCCATGGGTATAAATAATGATAAATCTGCTAAAATCTGTGAAAGTAAGGTACAATGCCTAATTTTAGCTTGAATTCTGTTCTGTCTTTTGTGAAACAAATAAATCATAATGCCTGGTGATGTAAGATACAGGGGGACGGGGGAAACATTCATACGATATATGTAGACTAGGAAATGGGAAAACCAGAATATAGGAATGACCTAATTTCTTGTAAAGTTTTATCACATTGTTTGAATTTTTCTCTATTTTGAAATGACAATGACATTAAACTGAGTTTTGACTAAGTACTAAATCAGAAAAATTGAGTAATGATGCTCACTTACAGTGTACTATTTAGAGCGAGTGGAAAACTAGTAAAGGAAGGCTATATGTGTTACAGACAACAAATCTTCTTGTTAGGCCTTAATCAGTTATACCTGACTATTTTTGATGATGTTTGCATATACAGTTTTGTGTTTCTCCTAACTTTACAAATGTTTAACATACGTAGTTAAACACCATCTAGCATAACATTGACACAGCTTCACTAAATCTACCAGAGGGAAGATTGGACGGCTTCTCTCTACAGCTACCACATATAAGCAAAAGGGCTCTAGGCTCCCAATGCTATCCAGGCAATACGATTCAATAGTGGCCTGGAAGGATCCCCTCTGATAATGAGAGAAGGGCTTAATATTTGTTGATCCCAAACACTCTTGATTTTTGGAACTGGTATCAACAAAGCTATCATTTACCTACTACAAACTGAGAGGAGACATGGATTAATTTCACATAAATCACTAAAAACTTTAAACCATTACTTGCTGATCTGAAATATACTCTAAAAAAGATCAGAAGATAGAGATTCACTCCCAATTTTCTTAACCACCAAGTCTTAAAAGCATGAAATACTACGACAGTCCTCACAAGAGTGTTTTTAGCTATGGACCATCAGTTAACACTCTCCCCACAGCCCAACAAAAAACATATGTGCACACTTCTGTAAAAAGAATTTAGCTTTTCATTAATCTGATAATATCGCACTTCCTGGATAGTTCAAATAATTTGGCATGCAGAAGTTTTAAAGTGTAATTTGATTCTATAGAATCACAGAATGATTTAGCTTGGAAAAGACCTTTAAGATCATTGAGTCCAACCATAAAGCTAGCACTGCCAAGTTCACTGCTAAAGCATGTCCCCCAGTGACACGTCTGAACACACATGGACGGTACATTTGAGCAGCAACAATATTGCCATCCACTGCTATGGACTCATGCATTACAAACAGAAAAAAAATACTTTCTTATGACTTTCAGACCTTATTGCCACAGGTCATTATTTTCAAACAGAGCCAATGGCTTAGAGCAGCACTTACAGTGTCTAGGACATGTACTGGAATACAGCTGTTTGCCTACATACATAGTTTGCACTTGTGATTGTAGAAAAGAGTCCTTACCAGGCTTTGCCATTTGCCTAAGTCAAAACGAATTCAACATGGCTGCATTTCTGTGGTCTGGAAAGCAGATACATTTAAAAGGATTCATCTGGTTTCTTGTTGTCGCAGCTCTAATAACGTCTGGTAGGTGACTCACTGTGCTCCATCCGCTCTGGTCATGACTAACTTGGGACAATACAAGGCTCACTAAAAAAACAGACATTTTTGATTTGTTAGGTCTTCACCAGTTAAAGCCTGGAGTACCTTAAAAGAAAAATACAATCTACAAAGCAATAAAAATTAGATCAAAGCATGTTCATCTTTCAACTGCATAGCTCCTATCTTGCTAAATAATGCGCCAGTAAAAATGATCAATATTTCTATTTGCACAGTTCTATTTTTTCTCAGTAAAGTACCATTGCCACAATGCCTGTGTTTGAAAAGACTGTCAAGGATTTACTGTGTGCTGATAGGTCAGTATTTCATACTTTGTTGGTATATGATAATCTAACTTCTAGAAAATTTTACAGTTGCCCATGAGAAGGCCAAAAGGAGATCATAGAGCTCCGTTCTAAACTGTAACTGTGAAGATAAAACTAATACAAGTCTCTTTCTTCTTTAAGAAAATAAAATTAAGCAAATGACAAATCTCTTCTTCAATCTGTTCAATAAAGGCCCACAAGGCGTTCATCTACACCTCTCATTGCAGTCAGGTATCTCCCAAACATAGGTTAGCATTTCAGTGTCCTTAACACCTAGAATCATAGAATGAACCTGTTTACTTGAGCGAGACCTGACAAAATTATGCTCATTAAATTATTCTGCTCTAATTGCTTTGAAGTCCTTAATTATTTCCTACATCTTTCCTAAAGCTCCTAGATCTTAGACTGATCTTAAAAATTTTATATATGTTTAATGTATAGAAATGGTTACAAAGTTAAACACTGAGCTGACCCAGCAAAATATCTCTATGATTTTTCACACTTATAGTTACTCAGTGCTGACATTTACAAGTTTCCATACTGTAAAACCTCATGTGAGTAGAAAAATATTTTTACTACAAATCAGAGCTTTGTAAGTCTAAGTAACCTGATAAAACAAATGATCAGCAAAAAGAGCAGACAATCACTACCGTTATCACATCTTAATCTGTTCAGATACCGTCTGTCCCACGGAAGATCCCTAACTGACACTGTATTAATAAAGCAATCAGTTTCACTGGGGAATTAAACTTACTGCTGACACGGAAACAATATTTTTCAAGACTGTAGTATGGAAATATAAATTCACTGTAGGCCATAAGTATTCAGTTTGTCACTTGTTGTTATTCTGCTTCACCAGTTAGCTGCACTGAGTTTGAATCGCCCTTGGCTGCTGTCACAGCCGGCCTCTCAAGCTGCTGTTAGCAGGAACTCATTGGCACAACACAGCCTCCCGCAGGACATCAGCTATGATCCTCCAGTGGCCACCCGTCACCAAGCTGGCCAGCTTTCCCAGGAGACTCCCGCCAAAATCATCATGGGCAAAAAGCCACAAATAGGTATTTTGCTGTAGGTATCCTGCATACTTGGGGAGTAAGAGAAAGAGCATTGCAAGGAGAACAAGAGTAAAGGGAAATTTGCTCTGCAGTGCTGGGGTCAGCCCAGCAGCAGGGCAATCCCTTGGCAGCATCAGCCTCAGCAGCCCTCCCAGCCTGGCTGCAGCCTTAAGGTACAGCCTCTGCAGGGAAATTCACATCAACAGCCAAGACACCTACAGCTTAAAATGGCAGAAACTGCAAACTTTACTGGTATTAATTCCCTCTTTTAACTCTGCTCTCCCTCCCTCATGCTCTTCTTTCCCCTTCAGCAGGGAATTTGGCTCTCAGATTATGGAATTTTTGCCTGCTGGTGATAGATTTTGTCTTTGTTGTACAAATGTTTGATGTTCGCACTTACATACTTCGGAAGGCCGTCTTTTCCTTTCAGATTATAGGTTGTACATTAGCTAGACATTCTGCTATTCTTTTTTTATGCAGCTGATTGATTGTTCACAGTACAATTGTTGGAAAGGGAAAATAACTCAATTAATTGGTAGATTAACATGCAAAATAACATATGCCTGAAACACAGAAAACAGAATATAATACACTGCCTTTAAATGAATAAACAATGTGTGGGAAAAAATAAATCAAACACGAACAACTCCCTACCCTGCTGTTTTCAGGAACATGGTCTTTTGTCTGAAAACTCATCCAACCAGAAGATGGTTTCTGTTCTCCAGAATCACTGATTCAGATGATGTCTGCCTTTGACAAGAGTGCATTCACCACGACAGGGGACCATTTTTGCCTCAAACCCACCTTAAGGGTTTTGTATTGAGGCTGACCTAAGTCTTATAAATTCTTTTTATGTAATATCTCTGGTATATGCTTTTCCTAACTATGTTCTCAGCCAAAATTATTCCAGCTTATTATGTCCTTTCTAAATTAATAAATTAATGTTTAAGACTAAATGATATCTTGGCAAAAAAATCATACATATTTTTGGGTAATGTATGTATTTTGTTTAATATGTGTTCAGGAGTATTAGCTGTGTTAGTTTTCTTAGAAAAATATCAGCTCTCTGGGCTGCGCCTTAGAACATACCATTCATAGTTAATCCTGTGTCCTCAGAAGCATGCTTTGAAACAGATGCAATATTTTCAATACAGTTGTGGCTTTCTTCCTGCTGTAAAAATGCAGTAAAGACAACCTGATTATAGGGTTCTGTTACATGAAATACAGAAGAATTTTTATCTTTGTTGTTTTTTTTTTGTGGTTGCACTGTTGCTTTAATCATACAAGACAAAATGACCAGAGGAGATAATCAATACTACAAGGTCCTTCTGATCCTCAGTAATTCTGTTGAAAAACAGTGTAAGTCCCACTGAAATGCATGGCATTTTTCCCACTAACCTCAGTGGGAGATAATCTGGGTTTAACATTTCCAGTATAAGTAATTAAAGTATCTAAGGCCCTGATCAAGGTTGTATGTTGGTAATTATACAACTGTAGCTATTTACTACATTATTGAACACATAGCTATAAAGGTGTAATTTTCTACATGGGCATTCAAATTCTGCTGAAAGAAAAATAAACTCTGAATGCTTTGCTATGACTTAACTGTAAATCAAAAAAGTACCCAGGCACTAGAACAGGAGTACAGACTTAGGGGTTTACAATAGTTAAACCCTATTGGAAAAAATGTATACCCTCAAAATTTCCCATGTAGATAAATCCTTTTGCATAGGCACTCAGGACTGAGCCAGGAAGGAAGATTAATCATTACAAATCCTAAGTTTTAGGTGCGCTACCATCTTAGTTTGCAACTTCCCTATGCCCAGCAGCTCAAGTGATACCGAGGGGAAAAGCATCTAGCTCCAAATGCAGGGAAGAACCTAATCATGCTGGAAATCATGTCAGGCTGCTAGCACAGCACCATGCTCCAACGTACATACCTGCCTTTCACTATGGCTAATGAGCTCAGGCACAACACAGGGTCACTGTGAACTCGACCTGGTTCGTGTCTCACCAGCTCAAGCTAAAAGCAAGGCACACCGCCCCTGTGCCCATGGCTGTCCTTGCAGACACAGTTATGGGTGCAGGGGACTTCAGCAGCTCTAGGGCAAGGTGCAGATCTAAGCAGGTGCTCTAGGATGCTGCAGGTTTGAGCTTAGAAGACATCATTTGGCTCACCTGGCTATAATCACAGTCAGTCTAAAGCCTTGTGTGCACACAGAAGATACTACAAAGTAAACCAGCCGAAAACCAGAAGAGCTATTCTGCACTGACTGCAGGTGCAGATCGTCCATTCTCGGTTACAAGTGCACCCTCACCACTCAGCTCAATCACTGTCCAAAGAAAAGCTCACTCAAAGGAGCTGGGAAAACTGAGTTCAAGTCCATGACAGTTACAGAGTAACTGTGATTGCATTGTAAGCTTATTCCACGGTACTTCTCCATATTGAAAGAAGAATTAAACAGAGGTCAAAATAAGGAATGTGTTGTCTAAACATTTTTCTGCCAGTACAGGATTGTTTCATATGCCATACTTCCTGTAACGTGATGGAACACAGTTAAACTACTAATTCATTCCAGAAAATTCCTAACATTATTACTTAAATTGTATAGTCCATGAGATCTACATTTTTTAAAAATCAAACTATTGTACCAATAAACGAAGATTTACATTTTGTCCAGGATGAAACCTTCTGTGGCACTGAACAGAAGTATGATGTGCTGAGGCTGGGAGACCAAGGCAAGGGTTTGCCTCTGGGGACACAGGGGCCTTCCCATCTCCCCTGCTCTCTACCACATTTCTGCTGGCGTTCAGAGCCGCCTTAGGCTGCCAATAACACTGGATTTTATACTGGTGATTATTGTAATAATGCACTGCAGGAAATTTTCAGGACTTAGTTTCTGCAAAAATACTCACTATTACCTCTCACCCAGGCTCCAAAATAAAACAAGATTTCTAAGTAATTTCTCTCTTGGCACAACAATGTTGCCCCAGAGCAAGAAGCTGACTGAAGGAAAACTGTCCATCAAATTCTGGAGGTGCAGCCCAAAGAGGAATGTGGACACTGGGGAAGATGCAGAGAGATACAAAATGATGATGCTGACTGCAATTTTTCAGAAAAAGGTTTGAAAGGAAATAACCAGACAGCGTGAGGGGCTGGCCAGCCAGATGCAGGAGGGTCACCTTTGATCCTTGGAGCTGAAAACGCCTTTTGAAAACCTCCGCTGAAGACTGGAAAGCAAAATACATAACTGCGATGCCAAGCAGCTCCCACCATCCTCTTCGCATTAAACCTGTTCAAAAAGAAATCAGCTTAAGGGAGGTCTCGGGCCTGAGCGGGAAACCCTTACTGCTGCGTCCCCTCAGCCCCTCTCCCCTCCGGCCTTCCCGCCCGCCCCGGGGCGCGACCTTGTGCCCGAGCGCCGCCCGCTGAGCCCCGCGCCCTGCCTCACCGCCCTCCCGCCCGGGGCTGCGGAGCGTGCGGGAGGCCGGCCCAGGCCGTTGTGGGCCGGCGCTACCGGGGGAGCCGCCCGCTCCCGCCCCGCCTCCGCGCCGGCGGCCCGCACGCCTGAGGGGCAGCGGCGGGAGCGGCGCCACAGGGATGCGGCGCGGAGCGGGAGCGAGGCGGCGATGGCTGGCGCTGGCGGCCCTGCTGTGGGCCCTGTGCTACGCCGCGGCGGCCGGCGGCGGCCGGCGGCGGGCCGCCAGCCTGGGCGAGATGCTGCGGGAGGTGGAGGCGCTGATGGAGGACACGCAGCACAAGCTGCGCAACGCGGTGCAAGAGGTGAGGGGGCGGCGGCGGGACCCCGCGGGGTGGAGGGTCCCCACCTGCCTCCCTCCCTCCCTGCCTGCCTCCCTGCCGGGCCCGTTCGCAGCGCACCTGTGGGCAGCGCCGCGGGCGCCAGCCTCTCCCCGCCTTGGCCGGTCGCTGCCAGCGGCCGCCTCTCCGCCTCCCCTGAGCGGCAGAGAGGCCGCGGCCCGCCCTGCCTGCGCGCCGCCCTGAGGAGCCGCTGCCCCGAGCAGCGCCAGAGCCCTTCGGCCCGGTGCCCGCCAATGCCGCCCTCCTCCGGCGGGGTCACCGCGCTGCTGCCCTCTCTCGGGGCTTTCCCGCGCCCTGCGCTCGGGATCGCCGTGGGTGTGTGCTGCGGCGCTGAGGGCTGCCTGGAAAGTCAGCCTCTTGCAGCAGTGCGGGCAGGTAGCGGGGCAGAAGCGCAGGGAGATAGTCCGTCTGGATCCTAAAGTGAGAAAATAATGGTACGTGGTGAGGGGAGGAGTTACTGTATTGTCTTCGTACAGCAGGAACTAACACAGAAGAAGTTACCCCAAACCAGGACTCGAAGGTGTAAGACAGTCCTGAAAACATATGTGGAGGAGCAGCGTACTTTCGGTGTAATTCCGAGTCTTGATCTCAGATTGCTTGCCCAGAATCGCACGGGATGTTTCAAAGCCAGGAATGGAGCGTAGACCCCGAGCCATTGTCTCACTTTGCTATCAAAAGACCGCGTTCCTGCATGCCCATTCTGCGCTTTTTTCCCCTTGACGTTAAGAATCTTCATTCCAAGGCCTCTTTTCCTCTCATTCAAAAATAGTCTGAAAAAAACCTTTTACTGACAGTGCACTGGGAAAACAGACTCTTGTTATACTATGATTAGATAATTTCTGAAATTTTACTGTCAGCTGGACAGTTGCTGAAATCCACTTCTGTCATCCACTTCATTTAGACTGCAAACACAATGAGGCAACCCTTTTAAAAAAAGTATTCTTTACAATGCTGAAAATATGCTTACTTGTTAATAAAGATGTAGTCAAAATTTCTGCCTCTTTTCCTGTAGTCAGTTCTGGACCGAGGAATGGTCTGTACGCAGCACAAAATGTGGATTGTCTGAGCTGCATCTTAGCAGATAAATGCCTTACACTTAAAAAGGTTCACAGTTGTCATTTAAAATAAACAGACACACCAGAAAGGGAAATTTTTTCTTGGGAAAAATTCTCTTGTTCAGCCTGGCTGAACTTGTGGCTTCCAGCATTGAAAATAACAAAGGAACAGGACTTATTCCGAGTTTGTGCTGTGTGCAAGACTCATGCCCTTTGCTGAGCTTACTCTGTTTTCCGATCCAGAGAGCACTCGTTTTGTATGTTGAGTCTTCATCTGGCAAACAAAGACAGTGGGAACTGAAATCAAGAATGAAATACGGGTTGTATGTGCCCTGATCTCTAGGACTGCTTCTGTTGACTTCAAGAGGCTTTGGTTGTATGTCTGTGAGCTGCCAGAGTATTTTCTCGTCTTCGTCAGATGGGAAGGTCTGTGTCAAAGGGTTTTCTGGGAAAAATGGAAAGCTGGGCTCCTGACTGGCATCAGCCTGTGCAGGTGCTGAATTGTGACTAGTCTTTGCACACTTTTTCTTCACAGGGACTAACTTTGGCTTAAACAGTCCAAAGCACAAGGATTTAGCTCTCCACTGGTTTTCAAAGAGCTGCTGTGGTCACTGAAATGGCTGAGGAAGCATTGCCAGACTGGGGGATCTGTACTAACAGCACCACACCATTAAACAGGGTGTCACTGAAGGCTGCTCAAGAAGTGTGCTCTCTTTTGTGTAATTGTTGCTAATTTTCACTTGGTTTATTTAAATTTGGCAGATGGAAGCTGAAGAGGAAGGGGCAAAAAAACTATCAGATGTAAACTTTGAAAACCTGCCCCCCAACTACCATAATGAGTCCAACACGGAAACCAGAATTGGTAATAAAACTGTTCAGACTCATGAAGAAATTGATAAGGTATGAGAAAACATATAGCAAGGTGTGGGTTCCTACACAACCTTTTCTTCAAAAATAAAAACAATTTTGCATGTTTGGGAGAGAAAAAATAATTTGGAACATAAACTTTCCTGATGATGATTACTGTGGGATTTTATTCTATTTTATTTGCTTGCCTAATCACCATGTAGGGCCATATGTCATAAAAGGTTAATGTGAAATAACCTATTTTGGAAAAAAGTGCCTGCTAAAAATAGAACACAGGTACACCCATTTCCTGGGTCATAAAAAAAATGACCACATCCTGCCCAGTTAGATTCATTATAGTGACTTTTAAAATAAATAAGGAGGTAAACTTGCCATCTGCTTCCCCTCCACCTCAGATTAGGATTTCATGAGTGACAGCAAAATGGGGAAAAAAAGGAGGGGTTGAGGGTGAGTTAATTATTTCAGCATGTAGGACTGGGAGTTAATAAAAGACTCATTAAAAAATGTAGTTTGATATTTTGTTCTTCTGCTCTATCAGGTTACAGATAACAAAACAGGATCAACAGTTTTTTCTGAGACAGTTATTACATCTATAAAAGACGGAGAAAAAAGAAATCATGTAAGTGAACACAATTTTTCCTTTTGAAAATGAAACACATACTTTGGGTTCCTCACTCAGAAGAGAGATAGAGCTCTCCTAGTGAAATTTCCAAATGCTTTAAACCACACAAAACCATTAGGGGTAAGCAGTCAAAAATATTTTTTTTTAGTTAATTTAACTTAGGAATATTATATTATAAATTGGAAGTAGGGTTTCAATATTGTGGTTAACTGAAGTGCTTGATCTGAATATTCAATTGTCTGTCAAATGTAAATGTTGTCTAATAGCAAAGATAGTTACACAGCCCTTTCCAGTGAGTATGAATGAACCCTTAGTATAACAGTGCTTCACACATGTCCTCTCAGTGCTCTTGGATTTCATTAAAAAACCTGAAAACTCTTTTATAGAGTTTTAACATTAGAAATAACCCCCAAATTGTCTATTGTGAGTGGTCTGGGGAACAATATATGGTTCTATTTGCTCTTGGTTGTTTAAGGATTCTTAAAGAAATTTAAAAGATCAAGAATATTCTTTACCTGAGCCTTACAAACACAGGTACATTTGCTATACATCAGTAGTCCATGAGAAACTTGGCATGTACCACTACTTAGAAAAACTTATGTTTTCTTCGGTTACAGTCTTACCAAAATAGACTTCTATGGTCTTAACTAAACCAGAATTTGTTTCCTCCAATCAGGACAGGATCAATTTTCCCTGATAGCTGGCTTCATCTGACTTGTAATTTGAGTTTAACATGCCCTGACTTTTTTTTAGAGTAATTTTTTTCCAGTTCTTTAACTATTTTATAAAACATTAAAAAATAATATGGTGGTAGTTCCTATTTTTAATGGACATGAAACATTAAATTGGTGCATCTTTTCTGCTATTATCTTCTAAGTTTTCCCCCTTTCAGCTCATATTTTTATACTGGTATTAAAGTCTGAGAATGGCAAGTTGCAAAATAAAGTTGCTTGTGTATGCTATTCTTTGTTTTTTACTGTTTTGCAAAGCTTATAGATTAAGTGGTCAGTCAAGGTACAAAATAAATTGCAACTATTCTAAGGTACAGATTGGTTTTATACAAACTGTTTACATATTCCACAATGCTTTTTAATAATGATGTGTAATGAAAGCAATCCAAATGTTTTTCTCAGGTAAATACAGTCATCTTCAAACCCAGCGTACAAAGGCAAGCTTCAACCTGCTTAGCACTGGGACACAACACTGGTCTTGTTTCATAATGTATTTGGTTTTTGGTGTCTAATTATTCGTCACAGCTGCAGAAAAGATGTCTAAGTTAGCTTTCTTCAATAATCATCCAAAGTTCCTTAGAAGCTTCATGCATCGAGTGACATTATCTGGATTTTCTTTATGGGAAGGTTGTGTCACTTACCAAGCCAGTGCTGCATCCAGAACCAATACCGTTACTCATCTTCCAGCTAAAGAATTTGAGGGCTGAATACAAATTTTTGTCGAACTTCATGGAGTCAGTCTTTTTTGAGTTACGACATAAGCATAGTCAGTACTGATCACATTAACTCCTAATCATTTAACTCCTGTAACGCTTTATTCATCACCATCCTTACTGCAGTAGCTGCTGAAACAAAACTACAGTTTTTAGTGGTTGTTTCCTCTGTCACACTCATTTTGAACTTCCAGCATGCCCATGGTACAAACAACTTATTTAGAGGTTGCCAAGTTAGAGAAAAAGCTGAATGGGAACAGCAACCAACAGACTTACATGGTTGTTTTTTAAGGAGAGCGGGCAAACATGCATATATTGATTTGACTAAGAGATGCATTACAAAAGTAATCTGAAAATACTTGAGAACTTTAAAGTTCAGAGGAACATGACTTACTTGGGGTACTGCAAGGGTGAAGATCTGTTACAGGAGCAATGGCAGTACACAGTCGGAGCTTGAGAAGTAGAAAATTTGGGTTATGTGCTGCCAAGAAGAGATCTACTAAGGGGAAGAAAAATTTTGTCCAAGTTAAAAAGCACTGTTGCTTAGATCTATAAACTTAACACAAAAGTGTTGTGAAAATGAGTTGTGCAAAACTTTGCATTGGCCTCTTAGGTAATTTTTGTATATATAAATTTTCATATTGAAGTGTGGTGTGGCATTGTGGGATGTCCCAGTCACTTTCCAGGCCACAGGCTTCCCAGACCACTGGATGGTGGAAGGGTAATTCTGCTGCTTTTTTTAAATGTTAGCAACAAAGTAATGCATGTAAAAGTGTTGTATTCTACAGGCAGTTAAAAATGGAAACCTTTTGAAATCTGTCTGGAGATTATCTTAGTGGATCTCTAGATGCAGCTAGCGTGTGCTATTCTGCAATACACATCCTTAATACCCATCAGTAATTCATCCTGCTGTGCAGTGTAATGCAACAAGAGATTTATATAATTGTAGCTGTAAGTTTTGACAGTCATTTGAAAAGGGCTACACTGACATTTTGTTCTGGGGTTGGAGAATTTGGTAACAGAGACTGTAGGGAGCCAGACATTGGGAACTAGACCTCAGTTCTGATGCTACTCCTGTAGCCTCCAGATTGGTGCCTCTTTAGAGCAGCACTTTAGATTTTATTTTCAGTCTGCCAAGTAAAAGAAATAGGCAGACGCTATCACATAAGCTCAACTTTTTTGCTTGTAAGGAAACTGAATGTTGAAAACTAAACCAGTTTCATAGGTTCTGTTTATAGGCTTAGCTTATTATAAAAGCTAAGGATTCCCACAACTCCTGCACTTTAGGTACAGAATTGGATGCTAAATACAAGAATTCATCAAACACCTCAGCAAACCACCTGTTCTGAAATGTAAACTCTATATAATTTATTACTGCAGTAATTGGTAATAACTCTAACTCTACAACCCTCAGCTCACATTTATTCTTGGAATCAAGTTAAAAGCCACTGAAATGATTGAAAGTTTTTCTAGTGACATTTTTGAGCTTTGAGACATGACACAGAAGCCTCATGGGTAGGCAAAGAATATCTTGTGATGGGTCTGCATTGCAATAATAAATCCACATACTGGCAGGAATGAAATTAAGCACTGAAGAAGCATCCTCATGGAAAATAGGCTGTCCCTGCTTTTTAAGTCATAGCCCCTATATCCTGCAAACAGGTACAAATAAACACATACCTATAAATACACAAGTATATGCACATACATATAGTGTAGGTACGCTATTAAGGAGACATAAGGCATGATCTTCCCCAAACACACACACTTTTCCCTCTCTGGCAATATTTCTTCTTGGCATTGCATCACAAATGTTGTCTCTTAGTAGGCTGTGTTCTTTGTTACCAAATGGCTCACTTGACGGTATTTTGATAGGCAGAAGACTATCAGTATTTTAAGTCCCCAGAAGAGGACATGGGCTGCTTGCCACTCCTGGCAATGCAGTGCAGCTCTTCGGAGGTGCTGCATTATTTGAAGGCGCCAGTTACATTCCCAGACTAACGTTTGCTTTCTCAGATGTCAGTGAGGACTGACGGACACTGGCATAGGTGCCAGGCTTTGGTCCAACAGTTTTGTATCTTTGCAGAGGCCAAATACAGTCAAGAGATGTCTGGATGAGTATTTTTATGTCTGTGCAGGGTTTAAGGCTCAATTATTGTATAATTTACTTCCCCAGGGAACATTAGTTAGCTTACAAATTAATTCCAGTGATAAGTTCAAGTATAGAACAGAGATAAAGTAACAGTACTCTTTATTACCATAGGAAAATCCAAATGTTTTCTAGCTTATTGACTAGCCCTGTTTCAATTGTGGTACATTAGCCTAACCAATGAAAAGCAAGCTTGAAAAATAAAGGGAAGAAAAATTGGTACTGGTAAGATTTGCTGCACAAAGTTTAGCGGCATTTCATCTCAGCTGTGCTCAAAGTAGTATTTTATATAAGCTCTTTCTTCTAATTCAAAGCTAGCATATCTAAGTTTTTTTCTTTCTTGTCTGTATTAACTTGATAAATGTAGCAACAGCTTCTCTTTAGCAAGTTTTGGTTTGTTTCTTTTTTTCCTCCAAACTAATAGAAGAACATCTGGTTGCTTTCAATTCTCTTTGATTTTTAAAGATGCTGATATCTAGGGAGGCTGTACCAGGGAACTGGAAGAGTATCATGCATTTCTCATTTCACTCTGGCACTACAAAAAACATTCTTTTGCCTGTCCTTACTGTAGAGGCTTTTGAGGACCTGACTGCACCTCCTCATTAGTTACACAGTACAGGTCAAAGTTTCTTTGTGGGAAAGCAAGGAGAGATACCTTCCTTGTGATTCTGTGCAAGGTGCTTGCTCTTTCTCTGCAAAGGCGGGTGTGTGCCCGTACGCACACATGTATTTGACATCCACCTTCTGCAAATACAGCAGCTGGTTAGTAAGTAATTTCAAACTCTCTCAGTTCCTTAGGACAGACGCTCCATGATGCTGGGTAGAGGCTGCTGCTTGGATCCCTGGAGCTCTGAGCATGCAGGACTTTATCACTGCGCAACTACTACAAACTGACTTGGCAACTCACGGGAAGTGACCATCAGTCACGTCACTGGTTTATCCATAGATACAAAATGGATAGCATCCCCATTATAATGGACTTATTTAAAGCATTTTTCAGCCTTTATCTTCAGTCTCACAATAAAATAGTAAAAAGAAAGGAAATAGTAGAAGAATTAAACACTACTCTCTGAAGTTCTGTTTCCCCCTTTTTTAGAGGAAAATCTGTTTAAATGGCTAAGCTGTATCGCTACATAACCAAGCTTCTGCTTCTCTGTAGATACCCAGAACTGCTAAAAGTAACTGCTTGTCTAAATTTGGCCTGTACCCAGGACTAAACTATAGCAGTTGCTCTATCACCCCATGACCCCTGCCCAGATGAGAGGGAAGACTGGGAAAAGGAGAGGAGACTCGCAGGTTGAAATGAAGATGGAGTTAATGAAACAGCAAAACTAAAGCCAATACCAGTGTAAAGTAAACAGAGTTATACTCAGCCCAGCAAATATCCAGCAGGCACAATAAACAGGAAGGCAATCCTCAGGAGCAGGAAGGAGGAGCCCAAACAGGAAGCCCTCTATCCTTAGCAAATTTCCCCCTTTATATTGAGCACGGTGATGATGTTCTGGGATACACCTGTAGCCAACTCAGGTCAGCTGCCCTGGCTGACTCTGAACTGCTAATGGGCTGCAGACCATGGCTGGCCTGTGAGTCAGTACTAGCAAAATCAGGACATTGCTTGATTCCGGTTTAAGCAAATTTTATGTGATTTCACTAAGTGTGTTCTCAGTGAGATATACTGGAGTTGCTGTCTTTAAGATTCATACTGCTCCAGGGAGAGGAGTTCCTACCAGTGCTGAAGAGAAAAGAAGCTTTGAAAAGGAAGCACGAATGGAATGTAAATTGCAATTTTTTCATCAGCAGCACTGCAGGAGAGCAGCTGATGGCAGAAATTTGAACATGCAGCATCTCGGTGTTGACTTCTGCTCCCTTTGGTGTGCTACTGTCTCAGGAAAGACAATGCTTTGGGCATCCCAGTCCTACATTTGGGTCTAATTTTTTGTTTCATTTCTCACAGATCTTTTAGTCCCCGATGACTTGCACTCAACAATTGTAAACTATCAATAGACACGCTAAAGCTTTCTGAGGAAATTGCATGAATAGCTTACAATGACAATCTGTTAAAAAAGTGAACCATAGTTTCATTAGCCTTTTGTAAGCAGAATACTAACATGCTTTGCACTCTTTTGTCATATTCAGTGGATACTTTTAAAGTAGTACATCTCAAGTGTTTGCAATTTATAGCTTACATTTTAGAACAAAACACCTCTTGTAGGTTCATCCAGTCCCAATCTGTCTAAGCTCCTGCAGAAAAACTAATAGGCAATTTTTAAAAAATCTTAACATGCATGAAAAATAGTACTTTTCACTGGCATATCCACCCTCAGTTCTTTCAGTTTCTTGCATGACCTCTCCAAGGGACTGTGATGTGTGTTTTGCCCCCCCGATAGTTTAGGTTTGCTATCCTGTCTGATGCTAGCAATCTGCTAGTGTACATTTTCTCCACTGGAAAATATATGAAATAGCCATGCAAACGGAAGATGGATATTGAACGTTTTGAGCCCAATTAGTGAAAGAGCATTCTGATAGTGATCCTGAGAGGCCTGGATACCTGTGTGTCATTTGAAACAAGCAAATCCATCCCCTGACTTGGTTTAGAGAGCCAGGGCTCTTCAGCCAGGCAGGGTTCAGCCATTCTGAACATTTCACTGAACCCTTTTTTTTTCCTTTTCAGTTTCAGTCTTGGCAATGTAGAATATGAAGCTGAGGGGAAGGTACAAGGGGCTCATGAGGACAAGTAGCTTGTGTTTGCTAGAGTAGAAAATGATGTGGAGAAGGGTGCAAAGGGAAAGACGATGTAGTAAAAGATGAGAAAAACTTTGCAGTTAGTATTTTGAATTGCTGTTATTAACCTGGAATATGTTTAGGTTACTAGTCTTGTTGTAGAGCAAGTGACGTATCCTTGTATGAAAAGTGTGATAGATTATATGCATACTTCTGAATATTCATATCTAACTCCATAAGCAGGAAATGCTTCTTAGGGATGCAAAAGCTATTAAGAGATTTAATTTAGCTCATGGATGATAGGGTCAGTCATTGTCAATGTATCCTAAGACCAGAGGTTTTACTGGTCATCTGATGTTCACCACACCATAGCCAAAAAAATCTAAATATTAGCCTCAACTAATGGAAAGACTTGACACTAAGAGTTTGGAAAATATGCCTCACCTCTGATCTTGCATGAAGAAACTTCTCTGAGGAAGATGAGAAATCTCTGGAATTGCCAGCTGAGGTGTGTGTCATACAGCTCAGTGTCCACATCTGCATCGACTGACCTTAGTCCATTCTGAGCTGGCTTGTTTTCTCAGAGAGAATGCTGTGTGGAATCTATGGATCCACACAGAGAATCAGGAATGGATAGTGTGTACTAAAAAAAACAGGTTTTGTAATACTGTAGTGCTGCAGTGGCCGTGATGTGGAGAAAAGTGAGACGGCAGTTTCCATGGACTCAGATGTCATGCTTACTGACCCTGAACAAACAAGCAGGTGTAAACAGCTGCTAGACCTTATCAGAGTGGAGAGAAGTGAAGGCAAGGTACCTTTTGCTGAGGTGAGACAAACATGGAGGTGTTTCAGCTGAAAACACAACAGCCAAAGGTCAGAGAACACTGATCATTATTACTTTTTTTTTTTGTCTTAAATAGTGGCTTAGATTTACAGGCAAAGAACAAAGGGGTTACTCCTAATTAAAGGTATTGAATCCTACTCTGGTTTATAGCAGTGGGAGTCTGAAGTAATTCCAATCACTTTAGTAAATTTACTTCGCTAGTAACAAAAAAAAAAGAAAAGTGACTAGGATTTCTAGTCACTATTGGTCTAGCTTAGTGTAAGGTTTATTTTTTTTCTGTCAAGTTAGGCAAAGAAAACTATGTAGTACTAATTGATATTCTGAATGTATTTTTTCAGGTCTATGACTGTTTAGAATTATTTTAAAATTTGCCAGATGCTTATGTGCTACAGTGTGTTATTTTTATTCCTGTTAAATTCCAGAGAAGAAGAATATTTTTGTGCAAAATCAAGTTGGCTGAAGAACTGCCTCACCATTTTTATCTATCTATCTGGGAGAAAGATATTCTAAGAATAAATTTCCTCTCAGCAAAAATAAAATGTTACTGTAACATAGCCAGTGTGACTAGAATTGCTTCAATGTTCTAGGTGTCTGTGTTAGTAAAAACACAACAGTAAACCAAGAAGTTTTTCTCCAGAAGGCTACAAAATAGACTTCCTCTCAGAGTCAGTGCTCACCCGCGGCTTTGTCAATGTCTGTCTGAGAGCCATGCATTTCTAAAGCTTACAGCATTCATTAGTTGTGGAAATAAATTCTGAAGCTTTTTGTCTGTGGGGAGGTGTGCATCATGTTCTTCCTTGTTTGCATATTGGTTGATACAACTCTTCTGCAAACAAGCTGTGGTAATGGAGTAATGTAAATCAAAGAGCATTTGTTTACCTTTTCCATGGCTTTATTTCAGTCTTCTCACAGATAACATGCGGAATTTAGGGAACTGGGGCTGTCCACATGTCTTTTACAGATAATCTCCAAATTGTAGGGAGAGATTTAAGAAAGTCATCATGAATGCTTTTACTTTCTGCCTCTACTAGATCTACCTATTTATCCTAAGAGAAAGTAAATGTTTTTAGTTTTCTCTGTGAGGTCGCAGATACTGCCAGGAGAGTGCATCTAGTGTGTGGGCTGGTGACAATTCTGTGATCTACTGACATCTGTTAAGAGACCATAGTATGGACTGCCTTTAGACACCAGTGAAAGTTTATCAGCAATGTTTCTTCTGGTCAGACCCATGTAGCAAAATCAGTCACACAACAGGAAAAGCTTTAAGGAAAAAGAGAAATTATTTCCATTAGTTTTGATTACATGGTTTAATCTATTGGCTTCATCAGATACTTATTTGAGATTTTAGCTGAAACCATATTATCTAATGAAGCAGTAAGCTTTAGCTCATAGGGTAACGACATGGAGCACAGGCTTTAGGAAGTACAGGCTGTGGTACTGGATGTAAAACATCAATGGTTTGTCTTTTTATTTACATCTACTATAATGATAGAATGATTGAGGTACAAAGGATACAGATGAATGGACTAAATCTGCATCTGGTTTATATCTGTATTGTATGTAATGTGGCAGAATGGTACCAGTTTGCCATGGCTGGGAGGTTGGCTCAGTAACACATAGTTCCATATGTGATGAACCTAAGTCTTCGCTAACCTTTTGCTGGACCATAGGAGGGGTAGATTCATCAAAATGAGGAGAATGACACTGGTTTTACACCAGTGAACAGGAGGAGACCTGTGATTGCATGGCCTTCTGTGCAGCTGGTTATAGTCAGGAAGATGAGTGAGAATCGAGCTTGATGGTGTTTTGTGTTATAATTTACTGAGGTAAACCATGGAAATTGAAGTAAAATGGTGAATTGAACTCTGTTTCTGTTTAGTTGTTTCACCAAAGACTTGGCAAATGTGAGACAAAAAGAACTGTAGAATGGTGGCTTCAAATGTATTCCCTTGAGAAATGCATTTCTATGTCAGCTAAGTACATCTCGCCTTGTTCTTCCTCCCATTTGATTCAAAACCAGCATTTTGGCATCTTTTGCCATGTGTCTGCCTGACCTTTTGAGGGCCTAAGTCACTTTGATAGCACTGAGGAAGGCTGCAGCAGTGAATGTCACCTGTCAAATTGTGGTTGTTCACTGCTGCAGCTTATACAGAGAGCCTCCCTCCAACTTTTCCACCTGTCCTGATTCTTACCTTAATTAGTACACTTCTCACTTCCAATTAGTAATAGATCATAATACATCATAACTGGTAAAAAGATACCCGGGTTAGGGTGGGAGTTTCAGATTTGTTTACTTGTTATTCTATCTGGAAATGACTCAGACCCTGTTCTGTGAATTTATATCATGAGGAACCCCTCAGACTTGTTCCCTTAGAAAGTACACTCATCCCAGGGGGAAAAAGAAACACCTTACGGCGTGTAGAGGCTGACATCATGGTGTCAAGCAAAGAGCAACCTTGGAGTCTTCCTGTGTCCACGATATTTTATAGCCATCAGCAAGGGAAGCTTTTGGTCCCCTAGTAGGTGTTTGTCTTGGACTTCATACATGGTAAAAATCTGTAATATATTCACATTTTTATGTCCTTTTTGGAAGGATAAAGAGTATGCTGAAGACCCTTTTTCATTTCTTCTTCACTGGAGTTTGTTTAGGAAATGGAATGAGTATTCATGAATAGTTATCATCTCATGTTGATATCCTCTAGTCTTATGATTTCAGACAGAGAATTAAATTAAGGAGGGAAAAAAAAAGGCTCTATTGTAATCAAACAAAAGCCTCAAAGAGGAGGTCTGAAGAAACTTCAAAAAGTCAACATCTACAACCTAGATGCCTACTCCATCCTTAGGCAGACATTCATCTCATCTGTTCTCAAAATCCTCAAGTGCTGAGGACAATTTATACCAGTGCTTTTCTATGCTCACTCTAAAGTCTCTGTTGTTGCAATTTAAACACTTTCTTCTTCCATCAGCAGCTCATGGAAAATAAATTATTCCCTTTCCTGTACAGTAACAGCAGTCTCTGCACATCGTCAACTCTGCTATAGGCAAAATCCATTGCAGATGAATTCTTGCCCATGTGTTTCTGTTCTAGTACTATTATCTTTGGCTGACACCTTAAACACAGTAAATAAGGCTGTTGAAATTGTGAACTAACAAAAAAAGTGTATCATATAAGAACAAAGCACATAAGAGCGAGGGTTTGAAATAAGTTCTGTGAAGGCTTGGGCACAGGTTGTCGTCTTACTCTCAGTGCACTACTCTTAATTTAGTGATTAAGATCAGCAAGCGGCTATTAAGTACAGAAATCTTGTTTTGAACTGTTTTTCTTTTTACACAGCTGTTTCACATCCTTGCTGTGTACAGCTACTCTGGATTGTTTTGCTTTTATAAATTTTCAAAATTTACATAGTTTGGTAGTGAATCATGGAAACTTTGTAGCTATCAGCTGTAGAGACAGAAGACACCTGCATTAAAGTTAAGCCCCCGGGCACACCATTACATGAAAGCTCTATCTTTACATGATTACTGACTACTTAGAAATAGTGGCAATTTAGAGTTTTGGAGCACAGTTTTACAGTGTTTCCATAACTGTTGCTGTATCTCAAGACATTTATCATAAAAACCAAGATATTTTAGACTACAAGGTTTTATACACATCTTCTGATTATCAATGGTCAGAAAATTGTTGTTCTCTAATTAATAGACCCATAGCATGTGCTGAGGCTGTAGTCTTGCCAGGATTATTACATTGTCTGCTGACAAAAAGAGGGGGTGAGGGAAAAAAATTAAGTGACTGCTTCTGCAGAATTACCAGCTGTGAAATTATCACATGACGTTCGGACATTTTGCCCATATGTGAACAGAACATGATCTGATAGAACATCTAGGCGTCATTTTTCTCATTATCCTGAGGCTTTTGTCAAGAATCTTGTATTTTTTGCTTTTATGTGTAGTTTCACTGAAGTCTCAGTTCCTTGAAATTGTGGATAACATGACATTTTATTTGTTTCTTTTTTTGACCTTACATGTGTAGGAGTCTGATCAGTGACAGGATCACTGCATTTGTGGTGAGAATAAGCAGGTGGTGTAGAAAGGGGTGGACTTCTTCAATTAGCTTTGGTAGTGGGCAGCTTATTGGGGGACTACAAACTGCCTCAGTTAACTCCCTAGGCTTTTTGACAGCATGGTAAGGCTGATGTAGCTATGTTGCTTTTGGTACCTAAAGCCAAGCTCAAGTGCCTTTGGGCCATTGCCCATTATGTCATGTAGACATATTTTGAATTCATTCATATTGCATCACGTAGAGAGCCAGGAATGAAGCTTGTCCAATTAAAATGTTTCTGTTTCCTTGACAGGAGCAAAGGAAACGGGTGAGATTAGTTCTATGGAGAATTTCAAGACAACTATGGGAGTGACTTGTATTTTCTTATTTATTAGTTTTGAGCTCAGAAGTCACATTCCTGTTGAACAGCCACACAAATCGCTGACTTTCCCTCATAGTGCTGGGATGTGACTCATACCATAGTTTACAACTCACATGTCTGCTCTTTTTAGTATGTCTTTTTTTAACAGTAGTCCTTATTTTTATGAGTGCTATGTACTTGGCGGGACAGCGGTAAGAGGTTTGCTCTGCTGGAAAGTATTACAGAGGTTTTGAGGCAAATTAATTTGTATCTCATTAAAGACAAATGCATTATGTGCCCTGTCTAGACAACTAAGAGATTAGGAACTGGAACACTACTGCAATTCAAATGATGGTAGTAATTTCCACAAAGCAATATTCCATTCTATATAATTCTGCCATTTTTCTAATACATGCAGTACCTGTAGGATATAAAACAGTTTTACTGGTTTTTTTTCCTTACTATTCAGCAGTTTTTGCCATCTGCTGCAGTAATGGAGACCAGACATTATGTGAAATGGCTTGCAGAAGTTAAAACAAAACCTAGAAGAGGATATGTAAACACAGAAGTAAATATTAACCTTGAGAAGTGCTAATTGCTGAGAAATGTCTGCTTCAATGTGAAGAAGTGGCTTTTGCCTAAGCACTTCAGCTATGGCTGAAATCACGACTCTCACAGCTACAGCTGGGTGATCTCCAGAACTATTGGGAAAGGATCTGTAGCTACCGCTTACAGATGTTAAGGTTGAGGTTTACTAGAGTTACAGATTATTGAAAAGGAATTTTTTTTATATCAGGAGCTTTTAAGAAATACGTAAAGGGGCTTTTATATTCAGAGAAGCTTTTGAAGCATGGTTGTCGCAGCAGGTAGCCCCATGCACTTCCAAGGTTACTAAAAATGACTTTCTAATTGTTGCACCAACTGCTTTTGTAGAATTGCTTCCTATGTTGTGTACCTGCTGGCAAAACTTCCTTGCCTCTCTGAAATCAGTGGATTTTGCCTCTATACTTTATGGCTTGTGAACTTAAAATCCATAGACACTTAGGAATGAACGCTTTGGAATGGCTGTTTTGGCTTGCAACTCTACAGACAGTGCCAGGGCAAGAAAAAAGCCCACCTGTCCTTCAGCTGTTAGGCAGTTTCAAAAGGTTTGTAGTCACAAACTTCAATGGGATCAGAATAAGCCAGCAATCTGGGCCGTATAGCTTTACACAAGAAGGGGAAAAGTGGTTCTCCCATTTGAATCCCACTTACTGGTCTCATGTCAGAGCAGTCAGTGACCGTGACAGACGATTGTTAGGGAGTTTCTCCACTACAGCTGCTCCCTACCCACAGGGTATTTTCTGTTCCATATGCCCTCCCCACACTGCTTAGTGTTCAGTGCCTGCCTTTGATAAACATATTAACCACTGCTTTCTTGGGTTCTAAGCTAAACTGTAAAAAACCCAGAAGGAAAGGAAAGATCATTCCGTGACAAATATTGGCTGAAGGTATGAATAGCATAGAGTTTCATTTAAAAGTATCTTTGAAGAAGGACTTTTTGACAATGTGGGACGTAGGCTGAACGCGAGTGGGGAGACGGAATAGACAAATCAAAGTCAATTTTGAATTTAAAATCAATGATTCTATTTTGAAAGTCAGGTAGTATCAAAATAGACTTGAGCATACTTTCTAGTCTACACTTAGAGTGTTAGGAATTAAGGGGGAATAGAGTAAAGCAAAATTAGCATGATTTGAGTACATAATATATCCCCAGGGAAACAGGGTATTTAGAGTATCACCGTGGTGAGGTACAGAAACCAGATGAATGCTGCAAATGAAAGCAGTTTTCTATGTGAAAGCAGGTTGGCCTTGTAGCTCTGCTTTCATGACTTGAACTGAGAAATTCTTTACTTCTCCCTTTATCCTGAATGTGTTTTATGGGCAGCGGATAATGTGGCCCACGCCACAGTTGGCTACACTCCACTCATCAGGTACAGTCTGCCAGAACAGCCCAGAAGCCTTCTAGGGCAACAAAGTTGACCATAGCTCCATGTTGTTGAGTGGAGTATGAAGACTGTTACGTTGTATTGAAATAAAACTGTGCTGTTCCATGTATATGTAAACATTTAGCCAGAATGAAAGTACTCCTGTCAAAACCTGTTACACCAGTTCTGACCTGTACATTCCTGTGCCATCTCACGATTGGCATCTGTTTCAGTTTTCTGGCAGTTGTGGTCACTAACATTAGTCAGTCTTTTAAAATTTTCTTTATTCTCAAGTGCAGAGACTAACCATTCTTTAGGAAAGCAAACGATAACTTGCCTAGTCTGCCAAAGACAAAAAAAAATGAAGTTTTTCAGCAGCAGTTGTTTTAGGGTCTTAAAATACAGGGAAACTTTTCCATGAGTTTCAGTGGCTTGTGGTTGATTTTTTTTTTTTTTTCCTTGTTGGTTTTGGACCAGATCCTAAGCCCCAGATTGCTTTCAGGTGTTGCAGGATATTCACTGCAGAGTAAAATATTATAATAAGAGCCCACAGGATGCTTGAGTATATACTTACAGGTACATAGCATGCTCTTCTCCAGCTTGGCTTCTGCCGTTTATGGGTCCTAGTATACCCATTAATAATCCTGCTTTCATGCTGCATTATTCTTTAGCACTTGTCAAACAGCATATTCCTTTGCTGCTACATTAAATGAACTGCTGTAAATCATAATGGAGTTCAGAGGGATGTTCAACCATTGTAAGTGTAGCTAATTCTGTTGTTAAGCTGTCTGTTCAACTTGTATGCTCAGCCCCCTTCTCCTCAGGTTACACACTGTTGCTCTTGGAAAGACAAAATATTCTGAGAAATAACATAGTTTGCAGAATTCCAGAAGAAAATGGATTGTTCAGAATGCATTGCAGCTGATGAAGATGTTTAGGTTTGCTCCTTGTCCAGCAACTGTTGTGTCCCAAGGTAGCCTGATCAGAGAAGGTCTGTAGCTTAATTAAGGAAGCAAAAAAAGAGAAAAAAAAAAGATAAACAGTTACACATCTGCATGTATAAGCATTACTGAATTCTGCACTGACTATGGATTATAATACCTGGGTGAAGGAAGTTGGAGTGTGGCACAAAATTTCACAGAGAGCTTATGAAAGCAAGCTTTTTCCAGGCCAGGAATGAAAACTGTGAAGGGATTTTTTTTTTCCAGCTGAAAACCCCCATAAAAGTGGAAGGCTGAACTGGTGGGACATAATTCAGTAAGAGGGGAAAAGGTTTTTTGACAGGGGACTCATTAGTACAACAGAAATAGAGACTGGAGAATTGCAGCTTTGGTGTTAGGTGGGCTTGGAGCTAGAGAGAGTTATTCCATGAGCTTAAAAACTATTATGGCAAGATTTCTGCTCTGCAGAGGGGAACAATTGGAAAAACTGACTACACGGAGAGCTGGCTGTTTGCCTGAAAGTAGATGTAACAGAAGTGAGACGGTATAATTTATTCTGAGTATGGTTTATAGAGAGGGATTCATAAAAGAAGCTGACAAAGCTACAGACAGAAAATTGGCCAGAAAGAGCATGGCTGCTGAAGAGGACTGTCTAACTGCTAACTTCGAACCACAAAACCTCAAATATACTATATAACGTTTGGATTTTGACCTACCCGATTACGTAGCAACACAAAAGCAAACAAGCAGAACACACACTGCTCTGGAATAGAGAAGCTGGAAAGACATTATGATACTTTATAGCAGCCTAGAGTAGGTGATAATAATGTCTTAAAATACCTGAAATGACTGCTTCTTAATTACAAGCACAAAACCTGAATATCATGTCACTGACTTGAAAAGAATCAGGCCCTAGATTGTATTTAGCTTCTGTTCTATGTTCTGGGTAATCAGAATGTTTGTTTGAAAACCTCTCAGATGGCCCAAATAGGTAACTTTGATGCCAAAGGCATTGCTCTTCATGCAGAGCAGCCCTGTCACACAGGGCAAGAAGCTTTCATAAAGCTTCTCTGTGAAGAAGCTCTGAAGACAGTATAGCTGTTTCACAGTGTAATCTTTTCCTCTTTTACTGATTAGAGTAGTTTAAAAGCTTCACTTAAACCTGTTGCTGAGCTAATTTTCAGCCCAGCTGAAACACAAAGCCTAACATGGACGGAATGTTAGAAGTTAGCAGTTTGGGGAGAAGGGATCTAAAACATTAGAAACAGAAAATTAAAAGCTTAGTGGAAATTTCAATAAAGCTTGCACAGATGACAGTTGATCTGGCTTCAGCAAGTGAGATTAGTATCTGCCAAAGAGCAGTCAACTGCTTTCTTCAGAGAATTGAGGGATTTTTGTATAATTCCTTTAATGCCTTCTTTTTTTTTTAATCGACTAATAGCAAAAAGACAGCATCAACCTTATGATGGTACAAACCAATGATGGAGTACAAGAGACATAGAACTGCGCTATGACTTACTCTTCTGTTGTCTAAATTGTTTCCAGCCTGGAGAAACCACATTTTAGAGAGCAGAGTTAATCCCTCAGTTTTTAAGAGATGACCGTTAGATGGGAAAACACTCCCTCCCTATAAAGCAGACACTTCAGGGGTACAAAAACCTAGGCAATTACTCTCTGTATTGGAGTTTCTTGCTCACTGCCATACGTGCAGAGCTGTATTCTGGGAAGAGTTTCCAACCAGTTTACACACTCCCTCTGTGCAGTATGAATGACAGGTGAGCCATCTCTACCAGAGTGTTGTTGGACCTCTGGGTGAAAAATCTTTAGTCTGACATTTGATGTCAGCAGAGACATCATTCTTGGATGAAATTAACTTAATTTCAAAGGATGAATTAAAGATTTTAAATGTATGTAAGTATTTAGACGTTTGCAGCTGTGAGCTTGCAGGCAATGGCTGTGGCGATAGGTACATGAGAGGCATGCCATCAACAAGAAAGGGAAATGAAGCAGCGTATGACATCTTCTGCTTCCCACAAGTACCGGCTTTAAGGTAGTGCTGCCGTTACCATACAGTCCTAGGAATGTTTAACATTACCAGAACTGCGGAAAGAAGGACTGCATTTTTCATTGTAGAAGCTGTTGCCAACACAAATGCTCAGGCACGGCAAAAATGCTTATGTTTGCCTGAGGATAATTTGCCTGCCCCTTGCATAGGGGAGCAGAGAAGCAGTTAAAAGGAAAAGGAAACACATTTCTCGTCTCCCTTAGGGCTGTCTTTTGCTGGCTTAGGGAAGCTAACCATGCTGTGTGGTTTCTGAGATCAGAGCTAATGTTGCTGAGGAAGAGGAAGGAGGACAGCATAAAGCTACCTGGCCTGGGATCAAGCAAACTGTTGCAGAGTGGTCTCCCACTGAGCATAAGGACACTCTTGGCTGCTGTAGTGTAGCCTCTTCCCTTCGGTCTTGCCCCGCATCTGAAAAGACAGCCAACAAATAATGAATCACAACTGCTCTAATACAAGTAGAATACATTTAATACAAATATTTTCAGGCCTGCTCCTCCTCCTTCCACCCAAAAAACCCCGAACAAAAGCCTGCAGAACAACATAATTATCTTGAGGTTGCTGGTATTCATATTTATACAAGAATTGAAGCCATCTAACACTTTGAGGCCACAATATTTAGGTATGCAAGGCAGATAGCAGTGTTCTATTACAGAACCATGGCTGTACAAAGAACTGAAGCAAGCTATTTTTTCTTGGTTCTCAAATAAGAAATATAATCAATCATGACCTTCTGCTATTTCAAGATGAGGTATGGATTTCTGTCAAGTAGTGGCGAATTACACTCTCTTCCTTTTCTTCAGGAGTGTATCATTGATGAAGACTGTGAGACAGGGAAGTATTGCCAGTTCTCCACCTTTGAATACACGTGCCAGCTCTGTAAAACCCAGCATACAGTAAGTCCTGAATGACATGTGATTTTATGTAGTCTTTAGAAACTCAATGTATGTGTTCCTAATGTCAGCAAGTCAGAATTGATAAGAAAACAAGATGCAGGACTTCCTGCATGTGGTTCAAAACTGAATGTGTAGAGTATCTTGGGTTGGTTTTTTTTTCTGCCTGTTAATGCAATGAGGTTTTAAAGGTTTCTGTTCTCATATGCTTCAAACTCTGCATTCTGTTCCTCCCGACTTAAGCTTGATTAGTTAGGTAGCCTAAGGACAGTGTAAACTGACACCTTGTAAGTTGCCAGTGGACTGGGCAAAGAGGACAGACTGTGGCAGCTCCATGGGCTCAGCTGAGTTGGTCATTTCCAGCTTTGATCCGGAAAGAGAAGTGCAGCAGCCTATGTTCTTGCCTTCACTGACAACTCCTACAATGCTGTAGTGCAATTGTTACTGTAAGTGATCCTCTTAAATGTATCATTTGCATTATCTGAATCTGTGAATGTCAGGAAGCAGTCAATTCCTGTCTTTTGAGCTAAAAGAGAAGTGTTCATGGCACTAGCTATGGTTAGCTTATCTTCCGTAGGTGACAGGTGCCTGAGTTCAGTTTTTTGTGATGAAAATCCAGTTTAAAAGCAGTCTGTCAAAAAAAGGCCTTTTATCTAACTGTCCCTTTGCATTTAAGTTCTGCTGATGGCCTCCTGTACAGCACATTCATTCCTCAAAGCAAACAGCTAAGTCTACAAGCAAGCAGACCTTGCTGTAATGTCATGTAATCAATAGGATTATTATAATCTAAAAGCAACAGACTGGTCTGGAGCTCCACTGACATCAGTGGATTGAATGCTTGCTTAAATGCAGGTCCTGAATATATGCTCAGGTGTCATGAAGAAGGCTTGTTCCTTATGTTTTAGAAAATGTTAAACTCATAATTTTTTCATATTAACGTGGAATAATTAAAAATTGATATTGTCATGACCTAACAGTCCCCCACCCCTGTCCTCAGAACATTTATAGGATAAAGAAAGTAAAAAATGGGTCCTAGCTACACTCCTGTTGTAAAGTGAGCTTAGACTGAAGATGGTGGAATCAATCCCCTGACCTAGAACCTCCAGAAATACAAAACATTTTTCTTTTTAATTAGCAGGTCTTAATAGTGCTAGTGTAGTCCTGCTTCTTGCCCTGTGTTAAGCACTTCCTGTGGGATCCACTGCAAGAGAAATTCTGTATGGCTGCCCAGATAGAGCTTTACACAGACAGAAAAAAGCTGCTAGAATGCTGACCTACGAGGAATCTTTAAGATGTTAATCGAACATCCTAAAAAAAACCCAAGCAAAGTGACACACCACTTTTATGAGGTTGATTTATTAGGTGTGTGTAGTTGAAACCCTGGGACAATGCTTGTACAAAGCTTTCTTTAGAGATTTGCATTTCTGATTTGCCAGCAGAATTTTTCTGAAAAATATTTTTTTCAACAATTCTTGGTTACAAATGAGGTCTGCTTCTTACTGCAACTAAAATTGGATTTTAGTAAGATTTTTTTGCTTTGCTCTTTGAAAACAATCCTTCTGAACAAATTGTAAATTTCTGAATGCATTTAACAATGGAAAAAAAATCAGTAATGTTTTCCATTGATAAGCATAGAATCACAGAATGTTCTAGGCTGGAAGGGACCTCCAGAGGTCATCTGGTCCAGCCTTCCTAGTGAATCAAGGACATCTCTACCTAGGTCAGGTTGTTCAGAGCCCTATGAAGCCTGACCTTGAATGACTCCAGGGATGGGGCCTCCACCACCTCTCTGGGCATCCCATTCCAGTGATCTACCATCCTTGTGTTAAAGAACCTTTTTCTAATATCCATCTTAAATCTACCCTTTCCTAGCTTAAAACCATTACTCCTTGTCCTATCACAGTAATGTTTCATTTATCAATAATCTTTTTTCCTTGATTGCAAAAGGCTGCCCTCAAATCCATATTACACTGTAGGTTGTCTGGCTGATTACCAATTCTGATATAAATGCTAAAATAAGAATTTGGGTTGCAAGATTGAAAGTGTAATAGTGTACAAGGAGTGCTCTAACTCTGCTGCGGACATTCCTGGCTGGAGAACAGCTCTATGTATGCTTGAAGTTGAGAACCTAAGCAGTCCCCTTTAAAACAACGGGAACATGACATGCATCTATTCAAAGCACATTTATGCAGTTGTCTTCAGGACCAGGGCCTAATCCCATGTTTAGCCATCTGTTGATATATGCAATTAGTACTAGGGCAACAGTTTTGTCCTGTACTTTTTCCATTTGCAAGCACTGCTCACGGGACGTCGAGTGCTGTGGAGACCAGCTTTGCGTTTGGGGTGAGTGCAGGAAATCCACTTCAAAAGGAGAGAACGGCACCATTTGTGAGAACCAGCACGACTGCAACCCTGGAACGTGCTGTGCTTTTCAGAAAGGTATAGCGGTTTTGCTTTTTATCCTATTCATTTTATAAAACAGGACTGTTAATATTTAGCTCTTCTGCCCAGATGAAGTGGTTAAATCCCTAGAGAATGAACCAGTCATTCTCCCTTGGCCTGTGGAGTGCATTGTGTTAACTTCACTGTAAAACTTTAATAGAATTAGGAGCGAGGAACCATGTGATAGGGGTGCACAATGGTGAAAGATATTGCATGCTAGAGATGAAACCAGCATGAGAAGCACAAAAAGACACTGTTTCTAAAGGACAGTCTCAGAAGTTTAAAAGTAGCAGAGCTCTGTGTCAAATTTTCACCCAACAGAGCAAAAATAAGAAAATGTAAAATGTA
>JAVSBS010014034.1:0-14307 GCA_033124195.1 Coracias cyanogaster
CCTTGCCTATAGTCCTTTCTATGGAGTCTGTTACCTCCAACAGTATCCACTCCTTGAATGTGAGTCAAGGAAGTTGGTACTTACGTGCTGCTTTTCTTAAGCTCTGCCTATTCCTATTTATTTATTTACTTACAACCGAATTTCCTTCTACCTGCCTTTGTAATGCTTTTATGGTCTGCATGCACACAACTGTACCTGTTCCCATCTCTCTCTCTGACTTTGACTTGCAACTTTCTTCCATTCATAATTTCTCACTCCCAGTTTCCATATGGATAACCTTCCAACTCTGAGGCTTCCCTGCTGCTGTTGTTTCTCGTTTGAGCTGTATACCATGTGCCGAATCAGCTACACGCTTGAGTTGGTCTTCTCTGCGCGCAGTGCTCTCTTCAGTTCTTTTCTGTGATAACTATTAGAACTTTTCCAACATTTCTATTCTCTCTTTGTCCAAGAATAGGACTTTGTAAAATATCTGTTCTATCAACCTCGATGACATCTTTCCTGGTCATATTTCCTTCATTCTTCCGTACTTTCCTCTATCAGTTTATCAGTTCCATTTAGGCTCCTTTTAAATTCTTTTCATACACTTCCAAAGCCTTCTGACAATTCGTGGTCCTGGCTGACTCCCAGTATCTGCTTTCTCAGTTCCTAATGCCATCTGCCATGCTTCAGAGACACTGCTGACTGTCTCTGGTGAAAATCTTCTGATTCTGCTGACTTTCTGTATTTCTTAATTTCTGGAAATTTTGTCATCTGTTATGAGTATCTTTGCTTGCAGATTTGCCTGTTCTGTATTTTTTATTAATCACATAACCTTCAATTCAGCTTATATACTCCCCTCTCTCTCCATATGAACCTCCTAAAACTTAGCAAGGTAAAAATTTAAGCTTCCTCCTCATTTACTGAAACAGGCATTAAAGATTTTCTTTTGTAGTCTTTGAACCTGTTCCAACGAACCTATCCCTGTCTCTATCCACCTTCTGACCTTCTGGTTTTTTTTCCATTTCTTTTTGTCCTTGAATTCCTTCCCATACACAAGAAGTGCCTTGAGTCTCTTTGTATTAAAAAAACCCAGCAACACAAAGCAACCCTCCACTTCAGAAGTTTCTATTCATGAGATTAATGTTCTATCCCTAGACTTTCTTCATCTTCCCACCCCTTTAGTATGCTTTATACAATTGTCTTCATTTCTTTTCTTCTAATGCTTTTCTAGAACTGCTCACTTGTGGTTTCTGTCTTTTGCACTAAAATGTATCTCACTAATGTTCCACTTGACTTCTTCCTGGAGGAATTCCAGGCTAGTCCTTTATTCTCCTCCACTCCATCTGTCACCTCTCTGTGATGCTATGGTATAGTCTTCACTAAATTTTGTTGTTCGTAGGCATTTTAAATTTTGTCCTTGTTGATTCTCTCTCTTTTCAGACTCAGTTTCTTACTGGGTGGGTCTTCCTCTCCTCCTCCTCTTTCTGTATGTAGGTGTGTGTTTAGATCTCTCAGGAATCCATCCTCAGCCTTTGCCTCCTCCTCCACACCTTACTTCAGATAATGTAGCCATAAGCATAATCTTTATGAAGGCATCAGTACTTCAGTGGTCTTCCCCCACTGCAATTAAACTTCACCTCTCTCAGATGATTTTCTTGATCTTCAGTGGTCACCTGAATAGAATAACATCAGAAGTAATTCCTGGATTTTCTTTTCTTTCCTGGTGCTGCTCTTGCTCTGTGCAGCTCTGAGGTCTGACAGTTCTGTTTGTCCACGTAGCTGTAAATCAGATTGAAGGGCTGCTCGTGTCAACACTGTAACCGTTATGATCTCATCTGCCTGCATGATGGTAGGACTTACAGCTTTGCTTCACTTGATTACTGGTGTTAATATAATCTGTGCTTATCACACTGGCTACATCACTTGCTTTTTAAAGCCCATTTGCTCATCTTCTCAGATACAAACTTCTAGTCTTTCTTCTAAAAGCTTTACAGCTTGCCTTCTTTCCCTTCCAAGAGAGAGATTTTACCACAAAGTTGAATTTTGTGTTTGCTCTACTGGCAATATTGGTTTTGATTTCCCAATTTTATTAGTGAACTTTCTCTTACAGTGTCCAGTCTTGAAACTCCTCCTCAGAACTCTTTCTGTGGTCTATAAAACTGTTAAAAGATGGGGCACGTGTGGTAGTTGTGAGCATTTTATTTTACTTAGGTTGCCGAGTATTCTTAACCCAAGGCTATTTATTGTTTGTAGACCTACAAGCTATAATGTGTCTTTAAAATTATATGGCTATTGAAATAGTTATGAAGTAATTTGTTTGAATTATTGACTATCAATTGTGTATATATTTGCAGTGTATATGTCAGTGGAGCCCACAGACACTAGTTTTCTTTCTCCACACGTACATACACATACATGTTTAATAACAATGCTAGTGCAAGAAAAGGTAGGCACAATTTGCAAGTATTAGGAAAGATGCTCATGAGGCCAAACACAGATCATGATGATGATGAGTATTATTATTAGTTTAGTACCTACATTGAGGTTGTGCCAGAAGAGGAGGAGCCTGTTGTACTAAGTCTGGTACAAACTTGTGATTAGTGAAAGACTGATCTAAGTACCTTGGACCATAATGTTTAAATGATAAGAATTTTCTTTTTTCTGTTAGCCACAAAAAAATTTCCATCCTTTAATAAAAGAAGATGGTGTTATCTTGGCAAGGAGGGTATGAAGAACATCTGCTGGATATTATTTTTCATCCTTGTGCTTCTAATTGTTTTTACTTTAGAGCAGTGTAGTGAAATGCAAGTAATGTTATGTAATTAAAAAATTTCATTACCGGTGTTCTGCCAGTAAAACTTTATATCTAGTATTTTCTGCCGTTTTCTCAAAATACTGAACACTGGGGACATTTAGATTAAGGAGATGGAGTTTGGAAGGTGAAATTTAACTTGATACCAGGTATCTAGTAAATACATAAACAAACAGGTAAACACCGTGCCTGTAAGAAGGCCTGAAAAAAAATTTTGCTTTGTAAAAGTTTCTCTGCTAAAACAGGAATGCAATCTTGATAGCTTTTCTAGTTCAGGTGTAATAGCTACTACCAGCAAGGCTCCCACATTCCTAAAGTAGACCATAGTTAAATGTTAGCTAACACCTTTCGAAGCTCTGATGGAGATAGTTGTATCCTCCTTTGCTGTTCTCTACAGCTACATACGAGTCTATCGAATTTGTGGAATTATGAGAAAACTGACAATGAAAACAATGCTTTTTTCTAAATCCTTTTCTAAGGGTGAACAGTGACAAAACATGTATAATGTCATGTTCACATTTACTTTCTTCTCTGTAGTAATACTTGTCCCCTTTCCTTTCCAAAAGTTCTGGTCTGTAATTTCAATACAAAGCACACTGTTAATGTCCTATCAGTTGTTTTTTAACTTGATATATTTTCAAATGTCTCAACTAGTCTAGAGCAAGAAGGTCATGGAAGTGAGGATGTTTAAAGCTTCCAGATTACAGCAGACAAGCAATCTGTACAGGTCTAATTCTTAGATCTCTGAGAGGTAGGAAGGCCAGTTAAACTCCTATTTATAATTTGTATTTACCTTTGATTCTTTGGCAGCACATTTCAAGTCCCTGAATGTTTATCTTGTGCACTTGTGCTGTCTAGACTTTTAGGCTATATAAATGTCTCATGGTCTAGTCCACTGTCATGATCATGTTCCCAATCCACAATCCCAATTTTGAGTGAGTCTTTGAAATGAAAATTCTCTTTACGGTATTTCATTCCCTGGGCAGAAGTGATGCACAACTAAGTTCAAACTTGGTATCTGAATTCTGTTTATTTGCCCTATTACTTCTCAGAACACGTTATCAATTTTATTATGTCATTTATTTCATTTCTGCCTTTCCTTTGTTTTTTTTTTTCTGCTTCTACACTGTTTACTAATTTTCTTACTATGTGAATTAATTAGTCTACCTGAACTTTCGGAATAGATCGTATCATCAGTGGCTTGGACGACGTAATTATTTTTTGTCCTCTTTTGTGAACAGAGAGGCTCCTGGCTGTTTTATCTGGCATTACCCTCCTCAGTCTTCATGGCTTACTGATGACCTGAGACAGAGTGAGAGCAAAGATCATCAGAATGTCATTGTCTAGTTATGAGATGGAGAGCTTTTCTTGTCATATGCTGTGACTGTATAGACAATGCAAAATGTCTCTTTGTTTCCACTGGGGTAACTGTTAATTTTCATGCAGAAATTTTAATTTAATGCAGAACATTTCTGGATGATAAAAGTGTGTTTTTCAATCACATCAATTACATTTGCCTTGATAACAAAATCATTAATGGTAACAAAATCACATAAATCAACCTCATCTTTGGATGTGAGAAGTATTGAGTCATACATTCTAGATTTTCTGCTGAAGTTAATCCCTGAAGATAGGGATGATTTGGAAACTCTTCAGACTAAATCCTACATTTGAATTTGTACATTTTGGCCAGGAAAGACTTGTCAGTTGACTTCAAGGAAGTTAGTTACAAGTTCCAGTTTAAAAAACCCAAACAAACCAAACACAATCATCCTCTTTTTTCTTCTGGAGGATAACAGATCATATAGAAGACAACTGTGAAGGACCGCAAGGAATCCAATTTAATCTTGGGGCATGCAACAGGAAGTTGTATGGTATTCTAAGTTATTTTTTTCCTGACAATGGATGATGAAAGGGCCATACTATTTTTTAACACCTCAGTTAGATTTGGCTCAGTGAGGCTACCTTCACTGTTTGTAGAGCAATAGTATTGCTAGTGGTGGCAAATTTACTTCGAAGGTTAGTGGTGAGTTTGGCTGTGTAGGTGTGTTCATGTTTTGAACTAGGGTTGGCATACATTTGTATGTAAAAGATGCAGACTTCAGATGACATCATTCTTGTGGCTGTGAAGGAAGAGAAAAAGTCTTCTCTCCTGTGTTGTAGCTGCTGTTAAACTAAGCTCTGATAAGTTGGTCATGACCTCTTTTCTTCTTTGCAATTTCTACTTCCACATGAGTAACTGCTGCAAGAAGCCTGCCTTATATGACTCTTCTCCCTGACTCTATTTCTAGGTAAATAATCTGCCATTTTTTCTGAGGCTGAAAGCGGATCCTTTGAGGTGAGGAGTGTATCCAATTTAAAACCCAATATATCTTACTGCTCATTGAGTAACTAGCAATTAACATAATTTACTTTTTTCCATTTACTGCCCAGCAGCTAATATCCTATTGCATAGTGCGTTAAAGTTTAACTTGTAACTACACCTAAATAAAGCTGTTATCCTGGATCTGTCCACACCTGGCATCGGGCCCAGAGAGAGCCCAGGCAAGCTAGAACTAAACCTCATTTGGACTTTGGATAAAGTCATCACATCCATCTTCATGCTGTTGTACTTCTCTGTAGTAGCTGACATCCATCTTCATGTTTGGACTTCTCTGTAATAGTTGACATAGCCATTGCGATGGGGCAAGAAAAGAGGATTTCAGCTCCTGGGGCTGCACTAGGATGACATAAGGCATTGGAATAATAACCACAGAGGAAAAAATAACCATGCCTCAGCTTCAAATCTGTGCTGTTCTTGCTCCCATAAGTATTTTGACGATGTAGTAAAGAAAAGTATGAAGCAAAGAGGATGAAATCTCAGGCATCCAGATTTTCACCCAACTTCTACATTCCTAAACTGAACGCCGAAGGAACACTGTCTTATTTATTCAGAGGTCTGGCTGAGACTAGCAATTGAATAAAGATTAGCTTACAAATCCAGCAGATGTGATGTGAGAGGAAGGAAGGGGAGAAGTTATGAGAATCTAAAAATGTTCAGGAGAACATAGCAATCTAAGTGCCTTGTTCAGGTTTTTAAGGTGCTCACATCACTTAGGCATTCCTGAGAATTTTGCTCTGAGGCATGCAAAACATGGCATGTGCAGCTGGAATTAAATGCAGGTACATAAAACAGGTACCAGAATCTGGAATGAATTTAACAGCTCATTATTTTATTATTCTGTCCAGTGCTCCAACAGGTTTATCAAGCCTTTTCAGTGGGAGCGTTTGGGTTTTAGTGTCCCCCACCGTGCCCTCTGTTTTGTTGCTGCAGCCGTTAGTAGAGTCATAGAATCATAGAATCATTCCGGTTGGAGAAGATCCTTGGGATCATCGAGTCCAACCATCAACCCTACTCTACAAAGTTCTCCCCTAAACTATATCCCCCAACACCACATCTAAATGACTCTTAAACACTTCTGGGGATGGTGACTCAACCACCTCCCTGGGCAGCCTGTTCCAGTATCTGACCACTCTTTCTGCGAAAATTTGTTCCTAATGTCCAGTCTAAACCTGCCCTGTTGCAGTTTGAAGCCATTCCCTCTTGTTCTGTCGCTAATTACCTGTGAGAAGAGACCAGCACCAGCATCTCTACAATGTCCTTTCAGGTAGCTCTTTCAGGAGGTCTCCCCTTGGCCTCCTCTTCCTCAAACTAAACAGTCCTTTTCTGGTGGGAGAGGGCAGATAAAGTGGGGCATCTGGCTACTGCAACAAGTTACTATTCTGCCTCGATTTTATGTTTTATTTTCTTTAAATGGAAATCCTGTCTTCGGTTGGATAGATAAAGTAAGTTACCTTATCTATGAAGTATAGGTAAAGTAACACACTTGCCTTGCAAATGTGCAATGTATTGTTTCTACCTAAAATGACATTTCTAAGGAGGAACGTTCCTTATCAAATGATAAGGAAGTATTTTAGACACGGTGCATCCATTTATGCATCAGTCCATAGTGTCTCTATTGTGCATCACGGTCTATAGCCAGCACAGGGTGCTTCAGGTGAACACAGGAATTACACGTATTAGCGGGCATTTCCTTGTCTCTAAAGCTGCTTTGTTGTATTCGCGTGTGCATTTTCTGCTTGTCTTTCATCTCATGAAACTGATAACAATAGTCTGTGCTTAGATTTAGTATCTGCAGTGTTTATCTGTTACGGGAATTGCATTGTGACATTAAACGTGTGCTCAGTCCCAGGTCAGGAGCAGATCAGTTCAGTGCTGATTAGTGCAATTTTTAGCAGCATTGCAGAAGATGGTATTGCTTTATTGAGTCATGCTAAACAGTATCTTGGCTTTTGCTATAAAAAGAGGGAAAAGGAGACCGAGAAGGCTGCTTTTATGCATATGACATGCATGCAGCCCTGGGGAAGACGCAAATCTGGAATGAAAGCTAATTGCCTTCTACTTTGTTGCATAGCCTGGACTATGTGGAGTAGAGCTGACCAAAAGGAAGGTATGCTTTATGTTAACTAGCAGTGATTACTGCAGAAAGCTGCCGCAAAACCAGTACAGTTAAAGAGACACTTAAAAAAAATAAGTGTTCAGACTTTACAGAATAGACTTTATTGCATTGTAAATGTGTTTTGGTGGCTCTTCCTTGAGAGGTTAGTAGAGGTGAAAAGGATGATATAGAGTAGCTAGTGGAATGGAAAAGCAATTCTGTTCCATTAGAAAGATAAAATCCACCTTACTTCCACGTGCTAAATATTATGATATATAATATTAGAAATTAAACATAATAATATTTTTAAAAGTGGGTTTTTTTTCCCTCTGGTTGTCTTCAGAAAGAGAATGGTAGCATCTAAATTGTGTGCATACACGTGGTGCATTAAATCAGTTATGTGTGACTGTGTCTGCTCAAGGACAATTTAAAGGACAAGGCTGAATGTGTCAGTCACCAGTGACTTGCCTCCCACAACAGGGATGCATCCATCTACGTGGAACAGCTTTTTAGCCATTTACATTAATTGTCTTTTCAAGATATTTCCAATACGCTCTTGGCAGCTCCCGAGTTCAAATACCGCACTTTTCTGTATCCTTAGTAATGCCATCTTTATGGAATGTCAAGCTGAACTTAAACAAAATGATCTTAAAAATGCAAATGTCGTGTAGTGGGTCTGTGAAATAAATACACCGCAAAATGATAATGCTGGAATATCTTCAGTCCATGGTGTGTATGTGATGTGCAGTTAGATGTTTAGAGTTTGATTACAGACCATTTGAAAGGTGAATGCACAAGGTTTATACCACTGACTTTATGATAAGATATATAAACAGAAATGAATATATTACAGAGCTCCACCTTTAAAGTGTATGTAGTTATTAATAATATAAAATAACTGAAATAATTTTATATTACAGCTATCTATTGTTCATAGCAATGCAGTAGTGAATGTTTTGTGCTGAGAGGCGTTCCTGAGTTCCAGATGGCATTTGAGAATTTTGTAGGTTGTCTAATCATCAGTGACTGGCATATATGGAGAAGTAATTAATACTGTGTTTATTTTCCTTATGAGTCAGCAGGTGTGTCATAGCCATAATTTCTGGTGCGGAAAAAAATCCAAATAGCTTCTGCTTTGCTGTATATTTTAAAGAAAGAAAGGTGCTGAAAATGGATTCATTTTGGTTATGTTGTGATTTGTGCTGTGGGGTGTATTAAGAATCTAATTTAAAAGGGAAAGGATTTTACCTGAAGTTTTAAAAATCCTGAAAAAATTTTGGAATACTGCTATTCTGTGGAGGGGATTTTATTGTTGTATTTCAAAGAAAAGCAATCATCCAGTTTATTGAAAACACTGACCAAATATCAGAGACAGAAGATAAAAGTAGCTGACTATGAAGGAAATTAGATAGCAAGAAGGATTACGAAATAAATCCTAGTTTTCCATGTAAAATGAAAATTCTAGTGTTACCCATTTTGATTGTCTGCTCAAAAGATAGGAGTACCAAATATCATACCGGTTGGGCAGGGTACCTGCCGAGGGAAGGACAGCGAGACGTATTCATTGCAGCTGTTGAATAACTCCCTATTGTCCCAACAATTTCCTATTGAATGTTTCTGCAATATTTTAAGTAACTTTTATGATATATGCAACAGTGTCTTTTAACATCATGTATTGGTTATTATTTTTAGTAAGTATATGTAATAAATGTATAGATAACTTAAAATCTCCTTATTGTCACCTAGACTTTAATAATGACTACCTTCTTGTCATCCAGCATAGGAAGAATATGTCCTCATTCCATCATCTGGAAATACACTGAAGTTCTACAAGTATATGTGTCTATGTTAGCACATGCTATTAAAAAATGTAAAAGCATTTGACGTTGTCCCGCACAACACCTTTGTCTCTAAATTGGAAAGACATGGATATGATGGATTGACCGCTTGGTGGATGAGGAATTGGCTGTATGGTCACACTCAAAGAGTTGTGGTCAACAGCTCAATGTCTGAGTGGAGAGCAGTGATCAGTGGCATTCCTCAGGGGCCGGTATTGGGACCAATATTTAACACTGGTGACATGGACAGTGGGGTTGAGTGTACCCTCAGCAAGTTTGCTGGTGACACCAAGCTGCACGGTGAGGTTGACATGCTGGAGAGAAGGGATGCCATCAAGAGGGACCTTGACAGGTGGACCTGTGTGAACCTCATGAAGTTCAACGAATGCCAAGTGCAAGGTCCTGCACATGGGTCAGGGCAGTTCCTAAGCACAAGTACAAGCTGGGCCATGAGTAGATTGAGGGCAGACCTGTGGAGAAGGATTTGGGGACTGTTGGTTGACATGAGCCAGCAATGTGCGCTCACAGCCCAGAAAGCTGTCTGTATCTTGGGGTGCATCAAAAAGAAGTGTGGCCAGCTGGTTAAGGGAGGTGATTTTCCTCCTCTACTCTGCTCTGGTGACACTCCACCAGAAGTACCATGTTCAGAGCTGAGGCCCCCAACATAAGGACATGGACCTGTTGGAGCAAGTCCAGAGGAGGGCCACAGAGATGATCAGGTGGCTGGAGCACCTCCCCTACGATGACAGGCTGGAGAACAGAAGGCTCCAGGGAGACCTTGTAGCAGCTTTCCAGTATCTGAAGGGGATCTACAAGAAAGCTGGAGAGGAAGTTTTTACAAGAGCTTGTAGTGATAGGATAAGGGGCAATGACTTTTAACTGGACAAGGGTAAATTTAGATTAGGTGTTAGGAAGAAGTTCTTCACTATGAGGATGGTGAGACACTGGAACAGGTTGCCCTAGGATGTTGTGGATGCTCCATCCCTGGATGTGTTCAAGGCCAGGTTGTATGGGGCTTTGCACAACCTGATCTAGTGGGAGGTGTCCCTGCCCATGGCAGGGGGATTGGAAATAGATAAGGTCCCTTCCAGCCCAACCATTCTATGATTCTCTTTGTGTCATATAGTTTTGTATGGATCCACCTTTGAAAGAAACTACTTTCCTTTTCTTTCCACTTAATCATCTAGCACATGATGAAAGCAGGGAGAGTTTATAAGAGCTATAACTGAGAACACCCAGAAATAGCCAGCAGAAAATGTTTCTCCATTATTTTTATTGATCTGAGGTGTGGAAAGGCCGCGCACGTTTGTAGGAGGTGACAGGTTTGAGGACCAGCCACTTTGCAAGAGACTATGAATTGCAGTTAGGGCTGTGTCATAGCTAGAGAGGGTCAGTTTGGAAGCTTTCCAGGAGGTTGTTTATCTAGCTTTGGAATATCCTGGGTAGTGAGCTTTATCAGCACATCACTTCAGACATTTGTTTTCGGTTTCTTAACCGTGGTCCTTTTTATTCTTTCTAACCAATGCATGTAGAGTTCCTGGCAAGAGCTGCAGCCTCACTTGATACTCTGATAAGCAGGTCGTTGATCTAATGGTTGAAAATCAGTACTTCTAGCACTGATGGTGACCTTCTTCCTTCATGACTGAATACCAAAAAGTAGAAGCCAAGTGTCTTTGAAGGCGGTTTATTTTCTTTTTATTTTGTTCAACTTCAAGCACGTGTTTCAGCGTTACGAGGTGTGGTTGCACTGTGAAGGGTGCAGTGGGTGACTCTGCTGTCTGCTCTTCTATGCTTGCCGCTGTCTTTCAACTTCCAGTGTGAAGAGACAAAAATAGTAGTAACTATATTTATAAGACTTTCATTAAAATAGGTTTTTCCTGTGAAATGTGTGCAGCAGGTGCTGCTGTGTGGTGAAGGTCAGGATTTGTTTGGAAAACCTAAGAGGTGAAATCATGGACTGAGTAGAGTTGCTGAGCCCTGGTCTCTGATGAGCTTGTGGCTTCCATCTGAAAGCCTCCTCTTTTTATTACCCTTTTATCCTGGTTGCATTATTAGCTTTTACTGTGTGTTTGCTGATGTTTTATTGCTTTAGGGAAACAGTTTTGTTCCTACATTTTAGGTAATCCATAGCTTAACTATATAAAACCATAAAATACTAATGCATATAATTAAAAAGGGAGAAATGTTAGGTTGTTTATAAACATACGACCCATTTATTGCCCTCTGATCACATCTTCACAGAAATATAATTCCACTGGCTTCTGTAGCATTGCTCTTGAACTAGGCCAGCAGAAAGCGAGCCCAGTATATTTATTTTTATGTAGACTTTGTCCAGCTAAGCTGTCAAAACTGTGCACTGTAAAACTGTTGCAAGGTATTAATATACATTGGTCTGATGTTAAAAAAAAAAGATATTATGCCTAAATGTTTATTTTTATCAATCTGTTGTTTCCTATTATCGTCTCTTCAGATGGGTAAACTGCGTGCTTTCCTAAATCGAATGACTTAGCACTTCCGTAGTGCTTTCCAGTTCTGAAATGCTGTATGAATATTAACTGTGGCAGAGAGCAGCCTGTTGAGGAAGGTAGATAAGTAAGTGTTATTATCCCTATTTTACAGATGGGGAAGCTGAGGCACAGAGATTAAGTGACTTTCCCAAGGCCACACAGCAAGTCAGTTGCAGATCCAGGATTAGCGCTCGGGGACTTCCTGGATCCCTCTCCCATGCTTTAAGCAGTAGACCACAGTGTTCCCTGGACTCAGCAAGCAATTATGGACAGTTCCAAGGACTCGTACCTGGTCAGTGTGCCCACACATTTGTTTGCAGACTGCTGCAGCGTGTCGATCTGGTTTGAATACCTCAGTCCTAGCAGATTTGTGCGCTGTATAAAATTTCAGACCTTCATCACCTTCAAATGGGCGAAAGGAAAAAGCGGTAGAATTGTGACATAAACGTAGAATGGCTCTGAAAAACAGTTTTCATTCCTTATTCTGCTCCTGCTGAAACTGATGGGCAAAACTGCAGTGGACTCATGGCTCTGCAGGTGTTAGTGTGGAGGTTGGCAGGTGTGGGTGTGGAGGTTGGCAGCCACTTTGTATGTTAAAAGTCATCCAGAGCATGAATTCTATCTTCCATGACTGTGGTTCCTTCCATGACTTCCTATGGTCGGTCTTGCCTATACTTTCAGTTTCAAGCTCATTTATCGCAACACTTTAAAAGTAATAATTTCGTGGGTTTCCTGACAGGCTAATAAAACGCAGAACATTACTAACTGAAATTAACTTTCTAGCATCTAGTCATCATGAGAAAAGGGAGCGGATCTGCCCCTGTTTTCAGTTGTCTTGCAACAGTTCCTATCTCCCAATGAGATAAAGAGCTAATCGCAGTAAACTAGTAGTGAGCACTTCCCTCCCTTCTCCTCTCCTCCAAGGATGCTGTCCAGGAATCACAGAAATTACTTCTAGACCATATGCGGCGTGACTCTTGTCCTGGTAGATGCGAGGTGGCTTCCGTGCATGCTCCCTGGGAAGTCAGTGTAGAGTACAAGGCTTGTTTAATTGGACTTTGCTCAGAGCTTGACAAGTGAATTGGCAACAGCACAATACTCCCAATTAAGCTGGTTTTCCCTCTAATATTAATGGGATAAACCCACTTCTGAGAATGAGGCAAGGCTGAGACTTGCTGTGACATTACAGGAAAAGAAGGCAGGGAAGAAAAACATTGCCAGAAGCTGCAAATTGAACACATGGGAAAGGAGAAGTCAAAGTGTATGAGCATATTTTGATAAATATTAATGAATTAATTTGTATTTAGTTTACTTAAGGTGATCTGTACAGGCTTGAAACTGCCCAGCAATTTAATATTTTCCTCATTGTAGATCTCCTCTAATATTTCTTCCATAAGGCCTTCTCAGGATCAGTAAAATGTGAATGGTTATGTCTTAGGCTTCTACTTCTGATGTGGCTGTAGTACCTGGCCCTTGGCATCCTGCCTAACCATTCACCCAGGGGCATGGCATCACGCCAGCATGACAAACATGCCCAGTTATGTCTGACTGCTTAAAAGAATGGATTTATTTTACCTAAGATGATCAAATGGTTTGTACAAAATTCTGGTACATCTTAATAGATGATTAGCTAATTCTAAATTATTAAAAGACAAAACCCGTTTCAATAAAAGGCCTTTTCTCATTGTCAGATTATATACTGTTATCTGTGGGAAAGCTCTAATAAAGACGCTGTGACACTCTTAACAGCCCAGATGCTTGCTGCTGACACATTCCTAGGGTTTTTCTATATAAGATAGCTACAGCATGACAGCTATTTTTAAAAAAGAGAGAAGCCTGAAACAAAAACTCACATCCAGAATGTACGACATCCAGCTCTGGATTTGAATATTTTTGCCTGGAGCATCTGCTCTTTAAGGAGACTCGCTCATGTAGTTTAATTTCTTGCTATATTCTATTGCGTTCTATATATAGATATATATTTAGCATGTAACATTGGTATTCAAATCCCCTTGCTTCAGACTTCCGTTAAGATACCAATTTTATATGTTGAAATCAAGCAGTTCTAGTTCAACTAGCACTTACTAAAACCCTTGCACTGATGACAAGTAAATATATATTCATGATATATTAATTGGTGTTTTAGTATAATTAATCCTTTTTTTCTACATCATCATTTAAAGGAAACCACTCTGAATCATGTTGTGAAATACAGGCTGTAGTTAGCAACTGGTTTTTTTAATAATTGGTGGTGTCAAACTCCTAGTGAAGCCAGTATTTGTTATAGCACAGCATCCAGTGCCCTGTTGCTGAATTCCCAAAAGATTTCTCTACTTAGGGAAATGTGATTTTTTTTTTTTTCATGTCAGAAGTTACCCATATTATTTATGTAGCCTTTTTAGCCGGAGCACAACACATTAATTCATCACATGGTGCCTTCTTACAGTGGCTTTCCAGTGCTTAAACAGAGCCTATAGGAAGGGTGGGGAGGGCTCTTTATCAGGGAGTGTAGTGATAGGATGAGGGGTCATGGTTTTAAACTGAGAGAAGGTAGATTTAGATTAGATATTAGGAAGAAGCTATTTACTGTAAGGGTGGTGAGACACTGGATCAGGTTGTCCAGAGAAGTTGTGGATGCTCCATCCCTGGAGGTGTTCAAGGCCAGGTTGGACGGGGCTTGGAGCAACCTGGTC